>VKOC01026839.1:0-17699 GCA_009364415.1 Spea multiplicata
GTTACTATGTTACTATGTTACTATATAAATAACAATAATAACCAGAGCTGAAGCAGGGAAAAATTGCCCACCTTCAACCAGTGATAGCCTTGGATACCCTACACTTGAGATACCTCCTGGCTTTTTCATCCTGCTTCCATGAGCTTCCCTGGTACAATTTCAGAACAATCACACAAGGTGAAAACATGGGGGAGGTTCTAACAAAATCACCCAGTATACAATTAATTAAATCAATTGTCTTTCTCAGCCCCAAATAATTCCCCCTGCTTGCAGAATCAGGATCATCGGCTTAGGTGAATTATTCCTCAAGTAAAACAACTCTGTAAATAACTGTGACCAACAAAGGCCCCGCACACCATTCCACACCACCTCCATATCCTGAAATCGTAAACAAGTACTTCCAGGACATACTGTAGATCAGTGGATAAACAAATGGCCACCAATCCATAAGCATGGGGGAAATAACCTTCTTTGGGTTTTTAAGTGGATTATAATGATGCGTAATGGAACTACAATAAAAGTAACTGTGATGTCTTTGGTAGAGACCAAGGCTATGTTTAGTTAGCCTGAGGTATATGAAAGTTTCTCCAAGCAAAACTACTTAGAGCAGCAATGTAAAGTGGCACTTGGCAGCATGTGAAATGTATAAACTATCAAACTGGAATCAGCTACCAAGTTATGCATGTGATGGTCAGTAACGCCCTAGAAGAAAAATGGGCAATATGGTCACCATATTATTACACTTTAAATATGTTTATTCACATGCTGCCAATGTTAATTTTAGGATTTAGATACTATTAATAAAATGTGTTGACAAAAGCTGTGTATGGCTTCAGTTTATTGATTCACAGCCAATGGCTTCCTTGGATAGAACATCCACCTTAAATCAAACACACTTCTCTTTTCTGAAGTGCCAGCATCTTGTTAAAAATCATTATATTGTCAATCACAATAGCTGCCAAGATACTCAAATAAACCTACCTACAGAATTCACAAAGTGACCAGTGTCATTAGTGATATAGCATGTGCTAAACTTGGTTGGAAAAAGGCTAAGGCTGTTACAGGCTATAAGAAGATTAAAAAAAACACATTCATGTTTAGTCTCCAAACCAGTGCACATATTTGAGATTCAAGAACTTTGTAATGATCTGTAATTGTTGTGATTTAACTACTTAATTTAAGGGGATGTATTGAGGTCTCTAGCAAAAGAAATAAACTTTAGCGGCTTTATCGTTTTAGTCGTCCCACTAAAGACTAAAGCCAAAAAAGCGACTTTCAAGAGGTTCTTCTGTGTTCTTCTGTTTCTGTGACAACAAACCTGACAATTAAGAAAACTGAGAAAATATGAAGGAGATAAAATTTAACATGATTAATTAGTTTCTGGAAAGGGTATTCAACAGTAATAGGAATTGTTTCCAAAGCACCTTAAATTTTGTATTATTCTGATTCTTTTACCATTACTACAATTTGAACTGCCAATTTCTGCACAGCATGTAATGGTGTGCCTCTCTCGTTTGCTGTTAGTTATAATTGTATTTTAAAGGGAAACCATTTGGTGGAAAGCTGTCATTTATTATATTTTGTTTAATTTGTTTAGTGGAGAATCAGGGGCCGGCAAAACTGTGAACACGAAACGTGTCATTCAGTACTTTGCCACTGTTGCTGCTATTGGAGACCCAACCGGTAAAAAGAATGTAAGTAGTACCGTGTTATGTTAGAACATTTTTGGTCCACTTGTTATTCTGGTGTTTGGTGACAGGTGTCTAGTGTCACGTCAGATATTGAGCCAGGTTCTACCTCATAAAATGTGTATGGAACCAGTCCCTGTGCCTGACCAATGTTGGGTACCTTCAAATAGAGAACTGAAAATCTCCCCATTATTGTGAGTTCTGTCATCAGGTGTAATATTGATGCCTGTGAGCCAATACATTTTTTACATTTATTTTTTCCTAATTCTTTTTTTTTTCAGCTGGTAACAGCTCAAACTAACATCTATGCTGCCCAGCGTCTGGCAACAGGGAGCAGATGTCAAACCTGGCACCCAACTGACCCCTATAAAATTAGGAATTTTTGGGCCTTGATCCTAATCATGGGTATTTTAGAAAATATGGACCCCTATTGGAACACATACCCCAATTTTGGCAATCCCCTTTTCTCCCATTTTATGACCAATACTAGATATTTGGATTTTCTAAAACTCCTCTATTTTAATAATAATGCCCAAGAGGTGACCCCCTAGAGGTGATCTACAATTTGACAATTGAGAAAGGCCCATTATAAATGTTTTCTGTAATAAAATACCTGAAATTTACATCACGGAGCAGAATGTCTCAGTTGATGAGTCCCTTGTCCTTTTCTACGGTAGACTGCATTTCAGGCAGTATATTCAGTCAAAGTACTTTGTGTGTCCTTTAGTGTATATCAGTGGAAGGACAATCACCTAGACCCCCGCCTTGCTGCCCAGGCTCAGTGGTCACAAATGGAAAAATAATTTAGGACCTGCTTTTGGCCCTTTTAAAATAAAGGCTACAATGGACAGTTATTGTAGTAGTAGATTTATTTAATTTTTTATTTCTTTTTTGACACCCCTAGCAGCACAGAAGTGTTGGTGAAAAAAGGGCATAACATTATTTCTACTTTGGTGGTGATTTACGGCTAAACGGCTGCGAAAAAATGTCCCACTGCTCCTGATGAGATACTCCGTGTTTTCAGCTTTACAAAAATATATACTTTTATGGCAGCAGGTTGTCCTGTTGTGACATATAGCATAGGCCTAGCGAAACACCCTGACCCAATACACTGACATGTTCTACCTTCTGTCCTGTGACATCCAGAAAACCAAAAGAAAGCTATGCATGTGGGGTATTTCCATAACCAGGAGATGCAGCTGAACAACTGTGGCTGAATTCCCCTGCAACAACACATAACCTGTGCAAAAAAATTCTAAGCAACACAAATGTGGTGGTGAAAGAAAATACAGGAATTTATTGCTACGCCTAACCGGCAGTAATTAACTGCCAAACAGTTGCATGACAAGTATCCAGAAATCAAAATACTCTAGGAGTACAAAATGCTTTCAAAACAAATGTATTTACATTTAGTATACTGGGTTTCAGCATACTAAATGTAAATAACTTTGTTTTGAAAGTGTTATGTTTGGCTTATGATACACGATGTGCCCTATACCCGCTGGGAAAGCAGGGGAATTCTTGCCCAGCCGAATTTCCAAAACCAAGACACCTAAATTGTTACATTTTCAGGGTTATTTTTCTCAGTTGAACTAATTTTGTGAGGATTCAAAGAAGAACATATATGAAGATGTTTTTGCTCATACTAAATATCTTGTGTATTTAATGTAACTATGGTGTCAAAAGAAAGCTTTGTCTCTTCTCAAAAAAATATAGTTTACATGGGTACACTGTTCACAGGAAAAGGGAATAATGGTTGCACTGGCATATGGGCAAAAATGGCAAAATAGTTCTGGTATTTGAGGTACCAAAAAAACCCCGGTAGTGAAGGGGTTTAACCCCTTAATGACAAAGCCGTACATGTACGGGCTCAAAAATGCATTGTTTTCAATGGGTTTAGGGACCGCTTATTGTCCTTAAGGGGCATGCTGTGATATTTTCTTGATATTTATAGGGAGATGATCTCACAAGGTCCAAGACACAGAAGTGACAGACTAAACTAAAATATATCGGGGTAAAAGTAGGGTAAACCCCCCCTGAAAACATTAAGGGTGTTTAATCATAGATTTTCTTCAATCATAGAACATCTCCCTGCGATTGAGGTGCTGCACCCTCTGTTCACTGGTTCTATGAGTGTGTTACAAGGGATCTGTCATTGTATATACATTTTATATGTTGTTATAAATGAAGCTCTTATTTATTATATTTTATTCCCATTCCAGCAACCAGCTACCAAGACTGGGGTAAGGAATTTTATTCTTAAACATTTCAGTAATAAAACCAAATGCTGTTGAATGTAAGGATTTTTTTAAACAATGTAAACATTGCATGTTAAACAATATTACAATTTATATTACTAAAACGTTTATGCTCCTTCTGAAATATTAACTTTTACTGTAGGGAACACTGGAAGATCAAATCATCCAGGCAAACCCCGCTCTGGAAGCATTTGGAAATGCCAAAACGCTGAGAAACGACAACTCATCCCGTTTTGTAAGTATATTCTTCCCTCATTATTTTCCATTTACAGTCAAACATTGGGTTCTCTGACATTTGCTCATCCGCTTGAGGAACTGATTTGTATACTTTATCAGTAATTATCAGTAACTTGTGCTTTATAGGTAAAGGATGACACAACTGGAAACCTTTCAGTAAAACCTTAATTTAATTGAATGTTTTAGTGGCCCCCGTGTTAAAACATTCCATTAGTTAACCTGAATAGGGTGACCACCTTGTCCGTTACTTTGCATGTGCTCATTAGCAACATTTGAAGTGTTTGTGCGCAGTGGGAAAAATGGCTGATGTCACCCAAGTACCGACATTCAGTTTCACCCATTCTTCATCTCCTTTTCACCCACATTCATGCAGATTTGTGTTGATTTTGATTAGCAAAGTATTTTGATTATTTTCCATTTTGTGCTGCTTAGGGTAAATTCATACGAATCCATTTTGGCACTACTGGCAAGTTGTCATCTGCTGACATAGAAATTTGTAAGTTTGTGATTCATCCTTCTTCTCAGTACATTGGCCTGTCAGAGAGGGTTAAGTATATACTTTAGATTGAATTCAAAGTTATCACCTGTCATTTGCATAAATGACATACCTGCAATATGTATTTTATTGACAGATTTGTTATCTAAGTTATATATGTATCCATTCTGCTAAATGACACACTCACAAGGCCACATTTGATAATTAGTCATTTGCTGTTTTTTCCTATAGATTTTGCTTAATTTATTTATGAAATTAATTAATCTTGATATGCAATCCCCCAGTATCTAGAACACTAAATATTTATGATGTTTATCTTAAGTGCATTGTTGTTTAGTACATTATATTAGTCATATCTCTTATTAATGTAAATGTTACAATGTACCAGTCATAGACAGGTGAAAAACAGTATCTATAAAGGTTTATATTTTATCAACACATCATCTGAACTTCATGTACCAAAAATGTGCCCACAATGTTACCAAATTTTGTATGACTACTAATGGTGTTACGTGATTTAAAAAATATGTATTTTTAGTGTTTGGAGAATGGATTGCCAAACTTTTTTTTCTTTTATATTGTCATGCAGATTTACTGGAAAAATCCAGAGTAATTTTTCAGCAACCTGGAGAGCGAAGTTATCACATCTTTTACCAGATAACAAGTGCTAAAAAGAGTGAACTGCAAGGTATGGCCCAGTTTGTAGCCAATGTAACATTAGAACATGACATGCTAGAGAAGTTGTTCCTCTTGATAACATCTACTTATGGCCTATATGGAGATTCTTTTTAAAGTTGCTAAAACATTTTAGATCCCATTTGTATTCTTTTATATTTTATGAAGTTGTCACTGTCACTTCAGAAAATTCGGTCCATCTCAGATCAATTTCAGCACCTCACAATGGGTTCCAGGTAGATTTCATTGAAGCAATAGACCCTGTCAGAACACAAAAGATACATTGTAATCATAATTCATTGAGGAACCAGTGTCTAGAGGAGCTACAACCTCTGAGGGAACACCATAAACCAGAGGGGTCCCTGAGCAGCCGCTTAACCTGTTTGTACGATCTGATATATCACATCTGTACACATTTACTGTATATTATTAGTATTAAGCAAAAATTCTATTTGGATTTCCTTGTAGAATCTCTGAAGAAATTGACATACCTTGAGACTTGTTTCATAATTCTGGTCCACAAGTTAAACTACATTTTTGGCATTTATTTACAGATTTGTTGTTGGTGAGCACAAATCCTTATGACTTTCACTTTAGCTCACAAGGTGTGGTCACAGTGGATAACTTGGATGACGGGGAAGAGCTTTTGGCAACTGATGTAAGTAGTGTATTTACCCACTTGGTTATGAAGGTAATGTTGACTGCACATTACTTTTACTGCACATTACTAGAGAAGCAGGGCGAGTTGGGGAGATCATGGATCTCCCTCCAATTGCCCCATTATAAAAGGAGCATGAGGTCTGTTCATAAATACGTCATGTCCCAGCACTCAGCACTGAAGCCACACTCACTGTGATGGAGCAGTAAAACTAAAAAGAACAGACCTCATGCTAGAGGACTACAGAACGGTAAGAGGTGTGGAAAAATGGACAAGATATATAGTAGGGAAATTGAGAGATAAAGAGAAAGATATAGGGGAAAATAATAAGGAGGGAAGAGAATAAGGAGGAAAGAGATAGGTGAGAGAGAGAGAGAGAGAGAGAGAAAGGGAAGATATCGAGAGGAGAGATGGGGATTAAGGGTAGAAAAAAGAAATAAAGGGAAAGACGTGAGGTGGCGATAAAGGGGGGAGGATAATGAGAAAAAGAAATGGAGGAAAGATAAAGAAAAAGAGAGATGAGAGAAATGGGAGACATAACAAGAAATGGAGGATCAAAGAGAAGGGAAGAGATGACAGAAAGGGGAGTGGTATTAGGAAAGATCAGAAAGGTGAAAAATTATGACAAAAAGGGAGAGAGAAAGTGTGTGTTTGTGTGTGTTGAGTGGTTGTTAGGGTAAGTATGTCTAAGGGCAAGCAAGTGTATGGATAAAAGTGAAACCCCAGATGTCTATATGAAAGGACAAGTGTGAATATGCGTGTGTATATATGGCCAGGCATGTGTGTTTATGGACAGGCATTTGTATCGTTAGAGTATATGTGTGCACTTTGACAGTCTATCCATTACTGTTAATGTTTTGGTGATATAAAGGATATGGAATAAATACACGGTGCACCTTTGCCAGACTGAGAGGAGAGCTAAGGATCATTGTGGGTACAATCTGGTTGCTAAGCAATTCCTATGGATGCAATCGGGGCAAATCATGCGTCTGTGTTTAATCTGAGTGCTGGTGCATTTGTTGTGGGTATGATTTAGGTTCCGAGGTAAGTCTGCTGGATGCAATATGGGTGCTGGGGCAAATCCTATGTGTGCAATCTGGGTGCTGTGCAAGTCTTCTGGATGTAATCTGAGTGCCGAGCCTAGTCTTATTTGTGCCCATGAGCTCACAGATTGTTAATTTCTATATACACTTCTATTCTTACTTTTTGCAGCAAGCATTTGATATTTTAGGATTTATTCCTGAAGAAAAATATGGTGCTTACAAGCTGACAGGTGCCATTATGCATTTTGGAAATATGAAATTTAAACAGAAGCAAAGGGAAGAACAGGCAGAGGCAGACGGCACAGAGAGTGAGTCCGCTCTAAAGTATATTTTAATGGCATATAAAAACACGTGCTTTTATTGGAACGATACAATAACCTTCTTTAGGTTTGTGGTGTTATAAACCTATAAACAACATATATTTGCTATTCTTTATAGATATATCAATAGCTATTCTGACCAAATGCATATCAAACAAATCACTAAGACATACAAATGAAATGAGGATATTACAATTAAATACCAGTAATAAAAAAACAGGGAGATACGCTGTAACCACACAAAATAAAATACAGGAAACAGAAAACATCAAGAAGCTTGATACCTGTTCATCTGGTAAAGCCACATTATATGTACATAGGAGTGTTCTGTAAAAACAAATAGCTTTATGTACTTTATTTTCTGTGGTTGTTATTATTATTCTTTTTTTATGTTTTTGTAGTAGTGGTGCTGCAGTTTTGTCATTTTTCTGGTCAGTGAGATAAAAGAATGTTTTCTCTCATAAATTGTTTTTAGGTTGCATTGAAATGCTTTACATGAGTCAGCTGTTAAAATATTTTTAATAATGCATTTCAATTGTATTTAACATAGGATTTGAATATTTCTATATGAAATCTTACTAGCATACCTGGTACTTTTGTTTTATAATGTCCCTATTAAATGCCTGTGGGTATCCAGTATTATTTACACGCAGCAATAGTAGATATGAGCTAATCTGAGAGTTAAAAATTGAAATTCTATTGTTGGTTTTCAAAATGGTAAATATATATATATTTAGCCAAGGCTAACACAATTAAATGTCATACAACAATACATAAGGGGCACATATTTCTATTGTCTACTTTTTCTGATAGCACAAGTAACTTTCTTTATTTCTAATCCTGTTAGATACTGATAAGGCTGCCTACCTGATGGGCATCAGCTCTTCTGAGTTGGTAAAGGGCTTAATGCACCCCAGAGTAAAAATTGGGAATGAGTACGTGACCAAAGGTCAGACAGTAGAACAGGTAAGATCTGGTTCTGTAATGATAATCCAATGTAGCTTGATCTAGAGTCCGATCACGCTAGTTGTGTTAGTCATATGCCATGACACATTTTCATTCTAAAATGACGCAAATTACACATAATTTCGATTTTAGCCCACATTAAGACATTGTCAAGTTATCAGATCCAATATGTCTTTATTGGAGCTCTCTTTGTCTCACCTCTTGATTGCATGATCTCAATAATTTTTAGTATCACATATCTTCTACCCTTTAAAAAGTCCGTCTCATTAACAATTACATGCAAACTGTTTTTTTTTCTGTAGGTTGTCTATGCAGTTGGTGCATTGGCCAAAGGCATTTATGACCGGATGTTTAAGTGGCTGGTGGTTCGTATTAACAAGACACTGGACACAAAGTTACCCAGACAGTTCTTTATTGGCGTTCTTGATATTGCTGGATTTGAAATTTTTGATGTAAGTTTGTTAAATGAAGTTATTCTGCATCAGACACACTGTAATATTTAGAACTGTTTTGTGAACGGGTCCTTAAAAATGAGATGCGCAAAGAAGGATTCCTACCCATATTGGTATGGGAGGTTTAGCGATGTTCAATGAACGTCACAATACGCATCTTTTATTTTAGCTGTAGTTTTCCTTTAGGTTGTTTAACACACACAACAAATTCTGTTATTGTTTGTTTGTAAGGGTCCTTAAATCCTGGGACCCGTAAGAAAAGGCTTATATGAGTTTTTCATTTTGACTTATTGTGTTTATATAATTTAATACGTTCTATGACTATAAAAGGGTATACATTTAAATTTGAGTTTATAATATATGATATACTGGTATAAACAGAATTTTTTGTAAGAATCATAGTATCATTTACAATTATGTAATTTATGTTTCATTTACTGTATAACTTTTTTTATTTTTAATCATTTTAAATAATCTGCCATATTCCCTTCTGTGCAGTTTAACAGCTTTGAACAGCTTTGCATTAATTTCACTAATGAAAAACTGCAACAGTTTTTCAATCACCACATGTTTGTCTTGGAACAAGAAGAATACAAGAAAGAAGGCATCGAGTGGGAGTTCATTGACTTTGGGCTAGACTTGCAGGCCTGCATTGATCTGATTGAAAAGGTAAAGCTGCCTCATTGCAGCTATTTAAACGAAACAGATGTGTATTTTACAGATACAATTGAAGCACCTCCTGCTGTTCACTACCAAACTTGTCATATTTATATTTCTATAACCGCAAGTGGAAGATTTTGTTTAATATCGGTCAACATTTAATGTGTGACTTGTCCTTACATTAGCCAATGGGGATCTTGTCAATCCTTGAAGAAGAGTGCATGTTCCCTAAGGCTACAGACATGACTTTCAAATCCAAACTTTATGACAACCATGTTGGAAAATCACCCAACTTCCAAAAGCCCAGACCAGACAAGAAAAGAAAATACGAAGCTCATTTTGAACTTGTGCATTATGCTGGTGTGGTAAGTACCCTTATAGTACCACTAAAAGTTTACAAAAAGCTTATTCTCTACATTTACTTAAATACATTTACTAATTGTAATGATTTACTAGATATTAAGGCTGGCTTAGTACGCATTGCATATAATGGGAATTAGGTCTACTAAAGCATTTCATCATGTTATTATTATTGTGACTATTGGCATAAACATACTGACCCGAAAGACCATTAAAATTATGTTTACGTTTGTAAAATAGATTGCAAAAAAAATGATTCCACCAAATTTCAAAACAGTCTTTTACCAAATTTAAAGGAGCTAAAAACTCCTCGGTTTCATTAACCTCCGGGTTACTTATGTTGTATTAGTAGGACTGCCTGCAATTTACAGAAGTGTACTGTGGTAATCTATGTTACTGTCCCTAATGTCTTTAAGGAGACAGTTTAGTGTTAAATGCTTATATAAATATATAACCACCTCCATTTATTAACATTTTCATTTCCTTTTACAATGGATTATGTTTCCTCTCTGTGTGGCTTTCAGGTACCATACAATATTGTTGGCTGGCTAGAAAAAAAACAAAGATCCACTAAAATGAAACAGTGGTGGGGTCTCTTTCAAAAATCTTCCAACAAATTGTTGGCTTGCCTTTTGAGAATTATATCAGTTTCTGATAGCGGTAAGTAACAGACACATACATCTGTAATAAAGTAGGTTGTCTTCAATAGAGATCTACATGTTAATGAATAAAGCATTTGTCAATATGTAAGGTACTGTAACTTAGTTATTTAAAATATGCTAAAAGATGTCTTTAGGTATAACAAGCCATTCACATCAAGGCAAAAGGGACATTGTTAAGTTGCTTTTCTGTCCCTTATTTTGCCCCTTGTCCATGTAGCAGATACTTAAGAAGACAGAAAGCAGTCTTTAATTAACAAAATGCAGCATTAAACCATTAATATTACTAATGGTACAGGGCTGTGATTAGCAAGTGTCCCTAAGCAAAATCACAATGCCAATGTCATGATTGACCATAGGAATGAGAAATATTTATTTTTATAAAGTGTTCTTTGTACGGTTAGGGTTTTGCCCACCTTTGGAAAAAAATCTGTAAATGTTCAGTGCATGATGTCTTAGAAGTAACAAGGGAAGGCAACAATGAACTACCCAGTCCAAGCAGGACCACCAGGGAGTCCAACGTGTAGAAATAAAAACAAAACTGAATTGTATTAGACTCTTGGATTTTAAGAACCAACTTCTTTAGGTTTACTTTTTATAACTTTCCTTTTAGATTTAGATGTTTCACACTCTGACTAGTTATCCCCCGTGTCCATAGTCTGCATGTGAAATAGATTGCTAGAAAGCAAGGTTTATTTTTGATTCTGCACTAGCATAAAATGTTCTTAAAATGTACTGCTTATGACATATGGATAATAAGAACTGTTAAGCAAATGTATCATCCCTCTCTGTTTGGTCTGAGTGTAAAGATTTCAATATTTTGCACCCACATATGTCATATCAACATATTTACACTTACAATCTATTATTGAATAGTACCATTTATACTGTAATTATTAAATGTGTTTTATTCATATACAGCTGACCAAGGTGGTGAGAAGAAGCGCAAGAAGGGTGCCTCCTTCCAAACAGTGTCATCAATGCACAAAGTAATTTAATGTTTTTTTTTGTGCCAAAAATCATTCATTCTTTCCTTGATGTCTAACATTTTACTGAATGCCAACACCACCTTCTATCATGTGCAAAAAGTTGTTCTTTGCCTTTTATGTTATGTGACCCTTGAACAATGAATATTATATTCATATATATATATATATATATATATATATATATATATATAGATAGATAGATATATATCAACAAATAAATTCAATAAAGATCGCAATTCAAATTTCACTGTATAAAGTAGGGCATGTTTTAAATTTTGTAACGTAATATTTAACCACAAAAACAATTGCCCTAAAAAAAGGTTACGGCAAGTACTCTCATGGAAACACAGCTTACAATTTGAAAATGTTGGAAAACGAAGATAACCATTTGGCTTGCCCTTATTAAGAAAGAGATTTAATACAATTTAAAGAGTCACTAAATTGTGACAAATTACAGGGATTAACATATAATTAGTTCTTAGTAGAATTATGGATAGAAGTGTGTTAGCCTATAAATATATACAAGTAAGACTAGCACCCAGAAACAAGAATTATTTTATTTATGTATTTATTTAAAATGCATTTGTTGAACGAATTCCTCATTCTTTTTTAGGAAAATCTGAATAAATTGATGACCAATCTTAGATCAACTGCACCACATTTTGTGCGTTGCATTATCCCCAATGAAACAAAGACCCCAGGTACCCTTGCAACTCTCCATCAATATGCTGAAACAGTCTGCCATGCAACAATAACACAATGACACCATTTGCTACCACAAACACACACACACACATATATATAGGTAACCGGGAGCTTTTTTCTGATTCAAACCCACCAATTGAATGTAATTTGGTAATTAACGGTTGTGTTAACAATATTGCTTCATGCAATGAGGTTGCTACATTTTTTTTCATACAAGGGGCAATGGATCCATTCCTTGTTCTTCATCAGCTACGCTGTAACGGTGTCCTGGAGGGAATTCGTATTTGCCGTAAAGGTTTTCCAAACAGAGTATTGTATGCTGATTTCAAACAAAGGTATTTTTACATAAATAAAAGTATCGATGCTACAATCTTTGCCATCTCTATATCTCACAATCCCTGATCACTGGGTACACATACATACAGTACATAACAATACCAAACACTACTACTAATAATAAGATAGCATCTTCTTAAGGGTACGTTGTCTTCTCTAAGGAAAACAGTACCTGTTAAAGTGAATCTATCCTTTATTCGCTTATCTTTAGAAATGAAAATATGGTTTGCAAAACAGTAGAATTATTTTAGAGGTATCAGTTATTCTTCATAGACTACCTTCTGTTAAACTGCAACACTACATGTTTTTGGTTCTCTTCTACTCAACCCCTCATTGGATATAACTGTTTCCACGGTTTCAATAGATTGCGTTAAAAGAGGACAATTCCAGATACGTAGCCTATTCAAAACTAAATGTTTCAAGGCCCTTTTTCGTATTTAATGGTGAAATTATTTAGAATATAGTCTGTAATATTTGGATATTCAATGGGAATAAAGTTTATTTGTAAATACTCAATGACATGGCCATTTATAGCCTACAAAAACTTGTTACTCGTTCTTTCCTAATAACTCTGTATTTGCATGAGCTGGCATACATGTACCTAATTATAATCTCACATGTTCTATCAGATACCGAATCCTCAACCCAAATGCTATTCCTGAGGACAAGTTTGTAGATAGCAGAAAAGCCTCTGAAAAGCTTTTGGGCACTTTGGATATTGACCACACTCAGTATCGTTTTGGACATACTAAGGTAAAACCCAAATTGAGAAATAGAAAGGCTGATAAATATATATATATGAAGAGATACTGTAGAGTATATACCTATATTTATTACCATATTATATAATAAATGTATGTGATGAAAACAATGCATAAGATAGTATATATTTATGTAATATTTGTATTATTTATTTCAAATGTAAAGAAAATATGCAATGCAAAATGTTGAAAAGCTTCTTTTTTATAGCAATGAGACGGTAAGATTACAGCATTCCTTCTGTGGCCGTAGTGATAAGACCAGATTTTCAAACCTTGTTATATCTTATATTATTATGTAATCACTATATGTTATAATACAGGTATTTTTTAAGGCTGGCCTCTTAGGCCACCTGGAAGAAATGAGAGATGAACGATTGGCAAAGATTCTCACACTGATTCAAGCAAGAGCCAGGGGTAAACTAATGCGCATTGAATTTCAAAAGATCTTGGAAAGAAGGTAAAAACATACATACCCTATTTTAATTTGTGTCTGAGAAACCTATATAAAAATATATGAAAAATGTGCTATTATAATTTGCCTATATCCATAATCCTACATTTTGTTTCACTTTCTGTTGGATTTTTTTAATTTTAAAATAAAGGAAGCATTTAGACCTCATGTAAAGATATATTTATTTGGTGTTGCACCTCCAATAGTTCTTGATCATTTTTATTACAAATGTAAATTTCACACCCAATTTCATCCACACTAGGGATGCACTGCTTGTTATTCAGTGGAATATCCGGGCTTTTATGGCTGTCAAGAATTGGCCTTGGATGAAACTGTTCTTCAAGATCAAGCCTTTATTGAAATCTGCAGAAACAGAGAAAGAAATGGCAAACATGAAAGAAGAGTTCTTAAAGCTGAAAGAGGCTTTGGAAAAATCTGAAGCAAGAAGGAAAGAACTTGAAGAAAAACAAGTGTCTTTAGTGCAGGAGAAAAATGACCTAACCCTTCAGCTGCAAGCGGTAACACCATAGATACTTTATTATGTAACGTGTAAATTGAAGTGTAGAGAGAAGGGTGGGCGAACAGTGTAGGGGTCAAACTACATGTTTTTAAAATATGACAACTGGTCTTTTTGTCACATAATGACACAAACACTGTTGGAACAAAGGTAGGAGCCCATGCCCATGCCCTGATTTGGCTGACAGCTATTAAATAAGTTAATTAATTAACAGTCAGAGAATGGAATTAGTGGTAAAAATAACCTATTATTTAGAAAGAACCTCTCAGCATGACGTTGGGAACCACCTTTTAGGTTCTGCAATAATTAAACACAGTGTACACTAAGGCTACAATGACTAGCATTTGCCTCCTAGGAGCAAGATACTCTGGCTGACGCAGAAGAGCGATGTGACCTACTCATTAAAACCAAGATCCAAATGGAGTCAAAAATCAAAGATCTCACAGAGCGCATAGAAGACGAGGAAGAAATGAACTCAGAGCTAAGTTCTAAGAAACGAAAGTTAGAGGATGAATGTTCTGAACTTAAAAAAGATATTGATGATCTTGAAATTACTTTGGCAAAAGCAGAAAAGGAAAAGCATGCTACTGAGAATAAGGTATATCACTGTGTTCATGCTGGGCAATTAGAGGAATATTATTTTATTATTTAAATAATCTTGCCTTTTCATGTTATTAATGCCATCAATTTGGTGCTTGTTTATATCTCATTTACATGATTCATTTGGAAATCACTGCTTTTTCTAAGGTGAAAAACTTGACAGAAGAAATGGCAGCTCTTGATGAAACTATTAGCAAATTAACTAAAGAGAAAAAAGCTTTACAGGAGGCTCATCAGCAAACTCTTGATGACCTTCAAGCTGAAGAAGACAAGGTCAACTCATTGACGAAAATGAAAACAAAACTTGAGCAGCAAGTGGATGATGTAAGGATGTTTTTTTTAAATTGGTAACGTAATGGAAATTAAATATAATTGTAATCTATAATATCTGAAACAACAGTAAGGAAGTAGTCCTCAGCCTCTGCAAAAAATGGTTCCCAACTTATGAGTAAATGAACGTGTATATGCACCTGTAATCGAATTATTTATATTAAGTATAGATCGTATCAACAATAATCAAAAGAGTTAAGTATGAATCAAGTCCACAAATGTATGATTGTATTGGCTCTAATATCTCCAGATATGGGTGATTAGCCTTATAGACAAAAACTAAAAACTAAATACCGGTAAATAAAAGCATTCATTGCTCTTTTTTATACATGCTACCTTATGTCCTTACATGCATTATAATTTCCTATGCATTCTCCACTGTCCCTTCCACGTTATAAAATCCAATCAAATGCCATTCTCTATTTTATACGTCTGCTGCACATCCAATGTCACCTAAATAAGTTTTGCCCACCATCGGCTTTTTCAATGTTTATACTCTTGATATTTATTGTTAGCTGCTGCTTTAAATCATTACTGTACTGTACTTATTTGTCTTCCCATATTCAGCTTGAGGGTTCACTAGAGCAAGAAAAAAAGATCAGGATGGATTTGGAGAGGGCCAAGCGAAAGCTTGAGGGGGACCTAAAGCTGACGCAAGAAAGTCTCATGGATGTTGAAAATGATAAGCAGCAAATGGAGGAAAAGTATAAAAAGTAAGCTTATTTTGGAACGATGATTATGCAATATACAGTATTCCTGCTTATCCATTATTTGATGTGTTAATAAGCAAAATGAAAAACAATATCTCATAGGAAATCTTCAAGGAATAAATGTTTTTTCCCCCAAAATGCAGAAAAAATTACCAGTACTCAAATCCAAAATAAGTCTTTAGGCCCAGAAGGTCACTTGCCTCACTAAGAAATTAAGAGTGGGTTCTAACTCACATACAGTGTCACTATACCAAGACAAAGTGGTTGGGCGTCCAAGGCAATCATCTGTGATAACAAATAGCTGGGAACTCTTAGGGTTTCGCAGGAGACTCTGGGTGAAGCACCGCTTCTCTGGGTCACTGTGGGGAAACTCCAGATTGCAGGAGTGGCGTTGCGCCCATCATTGGGACACCAATGTCAAAAGAACTCCCCACCAATATCAGCAGGACCTCCTACCACCCTTTAAGGTTAATGTATTTCTGTCCATACGGTACGTTCTTTCCTTTCTTCCAAGTATATCTGCACAGGTTGCCGTTATTACAGGGTTATTATATGGTACATATAAGGCACACTAAATGTGTTTTTTTCTTTAATTACTTTGACAGAAAAGAGTTTGAAATGAGCCAACTAACTTCTAAAATTGAAGATGAGCAAGCTATAGTGATTCAGATGCAGAAGAAGATTAAGGAGCTTCAGGCAAGGAGCGTTTCATATTTGTTAATTGCTTTGGAATTCCTGTAACAACTGTGCAGCCATAACTGATTTTCAAATAAATATCCATTGCTGTGTGCTAAAGCACTTGTAACTTTTCAAACCCTTTGCAATAAGAGACTAATGTACTCATTCCAGAAATAAATGTGCTATTATTTAGAGTTATTACTTGAGTAGTACATAACCTCTTTATTTCCTGACTATTTCCTCCAATGTGGGAATGGTAGCTTGTAAGCCAGGGGCAAGCCCACAAAATGCGTCCAGTAATATAGTAACTGTTTAATGCGCACAAGGACACTTTCACAAGCAGAAATCCCATAAAAAGCTTAGGAAGGATTCAGTCATTCAGTGTTGCCTAAAGTCTATTTTCATTTTAGGTAAACATATATCTATATTTCAAGTTACAGGTAGAACATACCCCCAAAACATCTCACATGCAGATCTGTCACTCTGTAATTGTAATATAATATAATATAAATCTGTATAATGTCATTATATAAAACCCTTTGTCCAAAACATGTGCAACACAGTTATTGAAAGTTTCTAAATCATCCAGATCTCTGTTTTTACCAATTTATTGTTTTAGGCTCGTATAGAAGAGTTAGAAGAAGAATTGGAAGCAGAGCGAGCAGCTCGAGCAAAGGTAGAGAAACAGAGATCTGATCTATCCAGAGAGCTGGAAGAATTAAGTGAACGACTTGAAGAAGCTGGAGGGGCAACGTCTGCCCAGTTGGAAATGAACAAAAAACGTGAGGCAGAATACTTAAAATTAAGGAGGGATCTCGAGGAAGCAACTTTACACCATGAGGCCACAGCTTCAGCCCTTCGAAAGAAGCATGCAGACAGCGTGGCCGAGTTGAGTGAGCAGATTGACAATCTACAGAGAGTTAAACAGAAACTGGAGAAAGAGAAGAGTGAACTGAAACTTGAATCTGATGATCTGGCTTCGAATTTGGAGCAGCTAGCCAAAGGAAAGGTAAAACTATTCCTAAAAACAGATTTTAGTAATAAATATATTGAAGAATGTAAAATGATTGTCTCGTTGGTGAATATGTAAAATAACCCATTTACGTTACATATTCAAAAAGACACAGCTGCCCTCATTGGTTGATGGCAG
>VKOC01026841.1:0-24294 GCA_009364415.1 Spea multiplicata
GGGTCGTCTTATATTCAGGCTTTTTGTTTTTTTTACTAAATTAATATTTTAATTTTGGGGGGTCGTCTTATAATCAAATACGGTAATTTCGGCCAATTTATTACATTATATATTACCTTATTTGCTCGATTATAAGACTAGGTTTTTTCCAGAGCAAATGCTCTGAAAAATTCCACTTGTCTTATAATCGGGGTTGTCTTATAATCAGACCTCAAATCGATCTGACTGAGACTAAGATCCCGATCCCCCGCAGCGATGCAGGGGACCTGGATCCTCCTTTGTTATGCCCCCCCCCCCGGATCCTCCTGTGTTATGCTTCTGAGTCCCCGGTGCTTAGTCCGGGCAGCGTGCAGAGCTCAACAACTTCCGCTGCAGTCGGAAGGAGGTGTGGTTAGCAGCGGGGTTTGTCTGTGTCCATCGCGAAGACCTTCCCCGACTGTCAGAGATCAAGAGTTCCCTGCACCGCTATAGGATCGGTACTAAAAAACCTGTAGTGGAGCTTGTGATTGGCTATAACTTCAGACAATTTATATATATATATCTCACACACACACGCAATTATGTTTAGCTGCAAAGACATGCCATGGACCAGGTGACCAGCACCCTCACAGCAGGATTTTTGCCTTTTGCGCCTGTGATAAAAGATTTTGCATGGGTTCCTCTGTGGTTGGAGAAGAAGATAGACAACTAGCTGTAAAAGCATTAGCTGCGTTCTAAGCACCACTAATGTAATCTCTGGCCTATCTGAGTCAGTAGGATGATCGTATCCTGGGGGGACCTACACGAGCTAATTCATCCTTTAGGGAATCTGATAACCCTATACAAAATCGCCTACGGAGTTCAGATTCATTCCAATGCTTCTTTTACAGCCAGTCTCTGGAAATCACTCCCATACTTTGCCGTTCCATGATTTGAAGTAAGTATATCTCCCTCAGCCGTGAAAGTAATAGTCAAGATTTTAAATGAATCCTGAAGTGAACATGCAGTGATGGAGAGGAAGATAAGCCTGGCAGCAACATTAATAGTGGATTGTAGAGGGGCGAGACTGGTATGAGGGAGGCAGGCAAGCAGGCAGGCAAAGACAGAGTTACAATTATGAAGGCAAGCCATAATGATGGCATGGACAAGACCCTTAGTGGGATCTTGTGTTAAGAAGGAATGGATGCAGTCAAGAATAACACCAAGGCAGCGAGCTTGGGGGGATGGAAAGATAATTGCTGATTGATGTTGTGGGAATGTTAGTATTGGAGGGAGCTAATATGAGGAGTTGCCTTAAGTATTAGGAAGTATTGCTGTGTGGACAGCAATTTAGAGACAGAGGCAAGGCAGTTAGTTACGCAGTCTGAGATGGGAAGAGGGCTCAGGAGAGGATAGGTGGATCTGGGTGTCATCAGCACACAGGTGATCTGGAAAGCTAAAGGATGAGATTTGTTTGCCTTGTGAGCTGGTGTAAAATGAGATCAGAAGGGGTCCTAGAACTGTGCCTTGGGGTACCCCCACTGAGAGGGGTAGGGAAAATGTTACTGAATTGGGAGATGCTGAAGGTATGATCAGAAAGGTGATCCAGGATAGAGCAGCGTCAGGGAGACCAAGATTGGTCAAGAACGGAATACAAATTGGAGAGGGATGAGTAGGGAATTGGACTCAAGAAACTTAGTTGGGTATAGACAATTATTTTAAGAAGCTTGGGGGCAAGAGGAAGTAGAGATGGGGCAGGACAAATCAGTCAGGTCCAGGAATGGCTTTTTCAAAATAGGCATTTTGGTAGCATGCTTGATGGAAGATGGGACACATCCTGTGGATAGGGAGAGGTTGTGTTAGTGTACGGACAAAGGTAGATGATAGACTTACTAAGGTGAGAAGGAATCAGATCAAGGGGACATGAACCTTTTCTGTGACAGGGTGAGTTAAGTGAAAAGGAGGGTGAAGAGTCAAAGGGAGGGGAGGGGAAGGGCAGGTGGGGGGACAGTGCTTATATTTCATATCTGAGAAATGTATCTTAAATGTTGTTATTGAACTATGTGGCAAAGTCAGAGGCAGTAAAGTTAGTGGAAGGGGTACTTAGAGGTTGAAGAAGGGAATTGGAGGTAGTGAAGAGACGTTTAGTCTTAGAGCCAAGGAGGAAATAAGGGAGGTGAAGTAAGTTTCCTTGACAAGGGTGAGAGCAGAATAGTAGGAGCGTAACGTGAATTTGTAGTGCAGGAAGTCAGATGTAGGTATGAAACTTTCTTCAGCTACATTCAGCAGTGTGAGAACATTGTCATTGGTTTCAAGTTAGACTTGCGTGCCAGGGAAGTCTTCCGGTTTGTCTTCGTGGAATAAAAATCTTCGTATTCTACAAATATTTGTCTGTTCACATGTTCATTCCGGCCGAATATTTGTATTCTGACGGTTGCCATGTAAATGCTGTGAAATGTGATGAAATTCAGGACTATTGGCAGGTATGCAGATGAAAGAAAGTGGGTCAAAAACTCAAAATAAGCTTAGACTTAGAGATATAGTGTTAATGTAAGTTTAAGGCTAGCAGTAGTGTATTAAGTGACTGTCGTGTGCCAGGGTTGGAAACATAAATGTCATGAGGAGCGAGTAGTACTTGGGGCTACATTATCAAGAGCAGAGGTGAGGGTGGAGTTATAGTTACACAGTAAATAAGATTGAAAAAAGATCTAGGTCCATCAAGTTCAACCCTTCTACCTAACCTTCCTATTCTTCATCCAAAAGAAGGCAGAAAACCCCCTAATTAAACTACTTCGAATTCTGCCATCAGGGGAAAATAATTCCTTCCTGACTCCAAGAGGCAATCAGAGTTCTCCTTGGATCAAGAACCTCTAAACTATTAATGTTGTTCTATTTATAGCCCTGTATGTCATGCCTTTCTAAAAAAAAAAAATATCCAGAGCCCTTTTAAAGGCCTTTTTAAAGGCATCTAGTGTATTTGATAACACCACCTCCCTTGCCATTGAATTCCATACCTTTATTGTCCTTACTGTACAGAATCCCTTCCTATGTCTATGAAACCTGCGCTCTTCCAGCCTCAGAGGGTGACCTCTTGTTCTTTGTACATTTCTGTTAATGAACAGGTCACTGAAGAGCTTGTTATATTGGCCCTGCATATATTTATATAAGGTTATCATATCCCCTCGTAGATGCCGTTTTTCTAGCGTATATAATTTTAACTCTCATAACTAGAATCTCCCAGTCCCCTTATTAATTTTGTAGCCCTCCTTTGCACTTTTTCTAATTCCATAATGTCCTTTTTAAGGACCGGTGCCCAATATTGTCAAGGCAAGATAATATCCTCCTCCCTTGAATCAATACCCCTTGCAGCTGCTTGCTGGCCTTGCGCACTGTTGTCAAGTCTGTTGTCAACCGTTATTCCTAAATCGTTCACATTGGTATTTTCCCCCAAGGATATTCCATTTAAAGAAGAGGTTGCATTTTTATTATTTTTACCGTAATGCATAACTTTGTATTTCTCTATATTGAACCTCATCTGCCACTTGCACGCCCAGTCCCCAACTCTGTCTAAATCTTCTTGCAAAGGTTAGTCTGAATTACCCGGCCTAATATTGTGTCATCAGCAAAAACTGTGACGTGGCTCTCAATGCAGCTTGGGAGATAATTTATAAATAATTACAGGCCTGTAATTGCCCGGTTGAGATTTTGATCCATTTTTAAATATGGGCACAACATCTGCCTTGCGCCAATTTAATGGAACTATGCCTGAGCTGAAAGCACGGCCGGCTATAGGGGTGTGCGACCTGTGCGGCCGCACAGGGCGCAATGGCAACAGGGGCGTTGTCCGGGACTTAAATTATAACATTGTTTTTTTTGTTTTTTTTCCTTATCCAAGTCTGTTACATGGCTGCTTCTCAGGCTCCACGTATGTGAGTCCCTTACTTGGCTGCTTCTCAGGCTCCACGTCTGAGTCCGTTACATGTCTGCTTCTCCATGTCCGTGAGTCTGTTTTTTCAGGTCTGCTTCTCTGCGTCCATGAGTCCGTTACGTGTCTGCTTTCTCTGCGTCCGTGAGTCCGTTAGTGTCTGCTTCTCTGCGTCCGTAAGTCGTTACGTGTCTGCTTCTCTGCGTCCGTTACGTGTCTGCTTCTCAGCGTCCGTGAGTCCGTTACGTGTCTGCTTCTCAGGGTCCATGAGTCCGTTACGTGTCTGCTTCTCTGGGTCTTTGGTTCTTCGTTCCACTAATCCTATTCGTTTGCCCCTCACACAAATGTGAAGGCTGATGTATATTAGCCTGTGGTTGTGGGAGGGGCTATGGTTATTTAACCAACGCCTCTCCCTTCCACAGCTACGTTACAGCTCCTAACGTTGCCCTCCCTGCCCCCCCTCTATTTATTCATTTCCTTCCTTTTATTTCCTCTTTTCTCCTCTATCCTTTCTTTCATTTCTATTTACGGGGTGGCCCTCTATGGGCCTACCTGGTACGTCGGTCATGGCACACCTCAGACCGAATGGACCCTCTCTGGGTCTTTGGTTCTTCATTCCACTAATCCTATTCGGTTGCCCCTCACACAATAAAGGACCAACATTCTCTGCCTTTAACTTTTTTGCCATTTACAGAAAAAAAAAATTTCTTGGGATTGTTTTTACTTTCCTTGGCAATAAGTTTATCATTTTCTAGTTTAGCCTTTTTAATCTCCTTTTTGCAAGCTTTGTTGGCATCTTTGTATGCCATAAATTACCGTATTTGCTCGATTATAAGACGACCCCCCAAAATCAAAATATTAATTTAGGAAAAAAACAAAAAGCCTGAATATAAGACTACCCTATAGGGAAAAAGTTTTACCAGTAAATATTAATTCATGTAAATTATTTTCATGTTTAATAAAAGCTATGATTGAGAAAAATATATTTTTTAAATTTCCTTTTAAATTTCCAGAAATGCATTTTAAACCCCCTATATGCCACTCAGCCCCATGATATGCCTTTTAACCCAGCATGTACTGGCTGCCTTGGCTTGATAGAGTGTGATTGCTGTTAGCAGTTTGATATATATATATATATATATATCAAACTGCTAACACTCCACACTCCAAGGCAGCCAGTACATGCTGGAACCTGGGGATGATAGTAGTGGGATTACAGCCTCCATATGCCATGCTACAACCCCCACCCCCCTTACACATCCATGCTATCACACACACACTCACACTCATTCACAAACATTTAAATACTCATTCATTCCATTAATCACACACACTTCACACATACTCAAAAACCCTCCCCCACCCCCTCACCTGAACTGCAGATCTCCCACTCGCAGACTTCTGCAGGGGACCGGCTGTAGCAACTTCTCTGGCCCCGCCCCCAGAGGAGGGAGGGGGGAGATAGAGTTCTGTGAGGACGCTGCAAGCTTCCTGCCCTGCTTCTAACAGAAGAGACGCTGCTCGCGACCGGTAAGCAGCATGGCCCCAGCATTTTTTTGGGGTCTGATTAGAAGACGACCCCGATTATAAGACGAGGGGTATTTTTCAGAGCATTTGCTCTGGAAAAAACCTCGTCTTTATAATCGAGCAAATACGGTATACTACCGACCCCTCATTCTTATAATGCTTAACCACTTCAATCCCACGGGTTTTTGGTACCCGGAGCAATTTTGCCATTTTTGCGCTATGTCGCTTCAGCGATTATTCTCTTTTTTCCTGTGAATAATGTACCCACGTAAACTATATATTGTTTTTTCAAGAAGAGATAGAGCTTTCTTTTGATAACAATGTTAGATGATTAGCTGCAAATTTTGAATGAGAAATTTAGTAAAAAATAGCAGAAATTAGAAAAAAAACCACCTAATATTTAAAAAAAATTCCCTCTGAATCCTCTCAAAATTAGGTAAAGTGATGGAAAATCCCCTCCGAGTTTATCAATTCAGGTGTCCTGATTTCAGAAATACCTAATTTATAGATTTTCCATACTTTCCCAGCACCAGGGAACATACTATAAGGTGTACATTTTTTGTAGAATTGATATGCTTATGGCTTAACGGGTTTGAGGGTTGTGAACGGGGGAGGGTTATACTGGGTAGATGTTATGCTAGGGCAATAGGATGTAAGGGGTTTTTTTATTATCTTTTTTTATATATTTTTAATTTTTTAATGGTTAGAGGTCCTCTTAGGGACCTCTTGAACATGTTATTAATGCCAGTGATGTCACAATGACATAACTTAGCTCACATTATTCATTTTTTTATTTATATTATTTTAATGATTTTTATTTTTTTAAATGACTAACAGGTTTTTTTTTTCTCCTTTTCTATTTCAGCACGGGAGGAGGGTGAGAGACATGGTTTCCCCTCCCCGCGATCCCCCTGCCAGGGCCGGACTGGCCCACCAGGATACCGGGAAATTTCCCGGTGGGCAGGGAGGCCGACAGACTAACTGAAGACAGCCGCTGAGCGGCTGCAAACGGCATTGAAGGCCTCCTCCGGCGCCAGGGGCGGGCTGGGCAGGGGGACAATTTGGCCCCAGGCTGCCCGAAATCTAATCTAAGCGGCCGCTGGGTGCTAATGCGGCCAGCCGGCGCTACTATAATACTTGTTTTCTTAATTTAATATGGCAAGCTGGTCCAGAGTGGCATATAGGGGTATAAGGCATTTCTGGATGCAGAGTGACATATAGGGGATTAAAAGGCATATGATGGGGTAGAGTGGCATATAGGAGGGTATAAAGCATATCGGGGAGGCAGAGTGGCATATAGGGGGGGCATAAGGCTTTTCTGGAGGCAGAGTGCCCCATGATATACATTTTAACCCCCTTTATGCCACTCTGCCTCCAGAAATGCCTTATACCCCCTATATGCCACTCTGTCCCATGATATGCCTTTTAACCCCCTATATGGCAGAGTGGCATATAGGGGGTTAGAAGGCATATCATGGGACAGAGTGGCATATAGGGGTATAAGGCATTTCTGGATGCAGAGTGACATATAGGGGATTAAAAGGTATGATGGGGCAGAGTGGCATATAGGAGGGTATAAAGCATATCGGGGAGGCAGAGTGGCATATAGGGGGGCATAAGGCTTTTCTGGAGGCAGAGTGCCCCATGATATTCCTTTTAACCCCCTTTATGCCACTCTGCCTCCAGGAATGCCTTATACCCCCTATATGCCACTCTGTCCCATGATATGGCAGAGAGGGACGTGAGCACTTACAGAATTTAAACAATTAATTTATGGCCCTTACCCTACTTTGTCTTACAAAACTGATGTGGTGCACAAACTGGCCACTTACAGAATGCAAGTCCCTTACTATGAGCAAGCTCTGTGAGTTTAACCACTTCCTTTATACAGAGCAACACAGTTAATGGATTATAAACCCCACCCATAACTAATTACACTACAAAATGGGGGGGAAAACACAGTTAAGAACAACACACAGTTTTTTTTTTTTTCTGTGACAAACCCTTCCACCCTCTTGTTGCTGGTTGAGCTACAAACCCACTGTAGGTATAGTTCTAATACCACTTCTCTGTGCTGCTGTGGTGCACAAACCTGCCACTTACAGAAAGCAAGTCACTTAGAGGATGCAAGCCCCTTACTATGAGTGCAAGCCCCTTACCCAAACATCATCTGTGTTGGCAAAATACAGGACCAAATCAACATCAGTGTTCCACAATCCTCAGAGTCTCTCATATTTAGGAAAGGTTCTGTCACAGGGAGTAAATTGGTTGATAATTTTTGAGGACTGAAAGAGCTAATGTCTCTGCATAGGCAAGGTTGTTGGGGGGGGGCAGGGAAGGAGTAGGAGTCAAGGTGAGAGAGGGGGAAAGGGGAACTGAAAAAGCTAAGGAGAGAGCACATGCTAGAGAAAATAAGGTCCAGGGTGTGACCGTTATTATGAGCATGGGAGGACAGATGCTGTGTGAGGTTATGGAGGTAATGGAAATAAATTTACAAGCTACAGGACTCAAAGGGTATCAACTAGCATGTTTAAGGCCCGAAGAATAAGGGAGGACCATCAGAGGAGAGGACGTGAGGAAGCCATAAGGAGAAGTAGCCTAGGGATGCTATATAACAGCAGTGTGTGTAAGGAGGTGGGATTACATAACTGGACAGCATGGGAGAAAGAGTGATGGAACAGAAGGAATGGGTTGAAAAGTGCAGGTAGGAGAGATTAGGAAGCCAACGGCACCACCCTTCCTGTCATCAGGTCTGGGAGTGTGAGTGAGGCAGAGGCAACAATAGACGCGAGAGCAGCAGGAGAGGCAGTGTTACAAGAGGTTAGCCAGGTCAGAGCAAAAGGGTGCAGGGAACTAGAGGTAAATCGGTCATGTATGACTGTTAGTTTGTTACACACAGAACATGCATTCCAGAGAGCAAAGGTAAAAGGAGGGTATGTGGGTAAGATTATTGAGATCTCCTGAGTGTTGAATCGTGGCGGAAAGTAAAGGAAGAAAGAAGGGGGACCCAAGATTTGGAGAGATGTCCCTAGCTGCTAAAAGTAAAAGAAGAGAGATTGACAGAAGATCAAAGAGAGGTGAGAAAGAGACAGAAGTGGTGAAGGTGGCTGAGATGAGAGGCAAAGAAAGTAATGAGGGAGCAATACAGACATAGTGTGGAGGTACTGGTGGCTGGAGAGTGATAACTGTTCTACTGATAATAGAGGAAATTTAGGGACAATAAGATTGTAACCATGGTAATTGGAGCATGGTGGTCATAGGGATGGAATGGTGGTGGAGCAAACACAATAAACAGTATGCAGCACCACGGTTCAGTGGTGTATTGATTTAAGGCAGTGGCTTAAGTATCTGTACACATTAAGTATTAAGTATACTGGTCACAACTGCGATAGGGCTTGTCCCTCTAGGGGCTGGGGGACCCCTCATTCCTGTCTCCTTGGAGTCAGTCCAGGTCGGAAGGGCCCACTCTAAACAATTTTGAACTGGCATTGGGAGACAGGAATGCAACAGGGTCAGATTGCGCCAAGCAACCCCACGGTGAAACAGACCATGCGAGCAGCGGAACCAAACCTACAGGAGTGGTAAAGAGTACCTCTTTATGTACTGACGGTGACGGAAGGACGGGCAGGCATGTGTATGATTTTATGCGTATGAGCATTGAGCTCTATGTATAAGTGTGTGTGGCCACGAATGTCTATGTATAAGTGTACGTTAGAAGGAATGTCTATGTGAAAGCATTTGTATGTATGAAAAATGTGTGTATGTAGCATGAATGTGTATATATAAGTGGTGTGAGAGGGTGTGTTAGAATGAGGGTGTACGTGTGTTCGTAAGTATGAGTAAGTGTATGTGTGTTAAGATGTACATTTGTGTATGTGTGCTAGACTCTTGCAAAGTGGCAAAGAAGGCGCAGAGTATTTGGGGGTTAGAGTGGCATTTTGATGTTGCTTGGGGCTATGGTGGCACTCACAAGCTGTTTAGGGGCAAAGGTGGCCCTGTGGTACATGTTGTTTGGTGAAGTTGGGGGGGCCCAGGGCAATTTTCCCCACATGAGCCCTGTGGTTTTTAGTTATGCCCCTGATTGCAGGGAGCCAACAATTTACTTTTTGTTCTTTGTTTCCCTCCTTGTTGAACTCCCTCTGTAAACTCCTTAAATTGGCACTGAGTAAACTGGCACACATATGGAAAGTAGCTTGTGCCTCCAGAACACACCAGATATACAGAATGTCTGTGAGGTATGTACAAATTGATTAATAACCCTGCAATAAAATGAGATATAGGGAAAGAGGGAAGGATAGGTTACAGGGTACTAATAATTCCATATAGACAAAGCAAAGGGCAAGCAGGGCAGCCAGCAATGATGCAGAACACAAACAGGGTAAAGGCAAAAAGTGGAATACCTGTAGGTGAGAGATGACAATCATCCTCAGAAATTAGTTATGATATCTATACACGGTTGGGACACCATAGAAACAGTCTTTACCTTAAAACACAGGTAAAAATGCAGATGTTGCACCTTTTAGAGCTGGTCCACTGGTAGGAACACAATGTCTGATTTTCTTGTATTGCCTGGACGGCTTGGGATAAAGCGGCAGTCTGTGTAGTCAGGGCCATTATGACATCGGAAAACCCAGTGCGTTCCATATGTGGCTTAATTGGTTTATAAGGAGTTGAGTTTCTGGAACACAGACAGGGGTTCTTGCAGCGAGTCAGTCACCAAGGGACCAAAAATACAGTACCACTCAAGGCTAAAAAACAATAAACAGTGCAAAGGTGGATACCAGCAGTAAATATTTAGGAGCATAAGACATAGCGGCGTTCAAGGCAGGAGGCAACCAGTAGCAAAAAAAAGTTAAGCCAGGGGTCAAAGTCAAATGATTGCACAGCAGACAACTGACTGAAGGGCTGCAGGTAATGATAATGCAGGAAGCTGGCTCACCAAGAGCTGAAGGTTCACCTGTACAACCCCCCTGTTCAGCTAAGCAGGACACCAATAGCATAGTCACTCCTCCTGAGGCGTGACACTTGTGACCAAGGTCTGTTCGTTGTGATTGAGGGGAAATACACCAGCTAAAGCCCAGTGTTGCTGCCTAACCTGCACATGTGCAACAAAGCTCCGATTGATGGCGGTAGCAGAGGGAGCTGGCAGGAGACCAGTCGCCTGACATTTATATTGTATAGATGATGCACTGACCCTCACAACTGTCCTGCCTAAAAAAATATAGTCTAGACAATGGGCCGAACGAGGGATGACTAAGTTGCCCTGCAACTTTAAGGCTAGCAGCCACAGAATGGCATAAGTGTAGCCACGGGCTGGATATTCACTACCATGGCTGCATCAAGCTGGTGGCTACACTTACAATCACCCAATCTACCGTTGGAGTGG
This sequence comes from Spea multiplicata, assembly GCA_009364415.1. Lineage (NCBI taxonomy): Eukaryota > Metazoa > Chordata > Amphibia > Anura > Pelobatidae > Spea > Spea multiplicata. The sequence goes on from VKOC01026841.1 coordinate 10,797, forward strand.
CGGTATCAGTAAGTATAAAATTCTATTGAATACGGGCTCAGGTGGCTTTTCCCAGGTATGCCATATGACCAGTCAGTACCTGGTAGGGGCTGCCAGCATTTTGGTAGTCAGCTCCTCAAACTAAAGCCTGCCTTGCTTTAAGACTGAGGATGAAGCCAAGTAGTATTTGGCAAAATCCCCTTCATACCCAAAAATAATCTATAAAGCCAATACACATCTCACTGTGTCTAAGTCTTTGAGTGCTAGGGCTGAGTACAGTTTTCCCTGCCAAGAGCTGGGCCAATTTGCAATTTTAATATGGTTACATTTCGATGACATTCCAATATATAGCTTATACTTTAGGTCAGGGGTGTCAACCTGCGGCCCTCCAGCTGCTGCAGGACTACATTTCCCATACTCCTCAGCCAGCCCCTTAGCTTACCGCGGAAATCTGGATAGCAGAGACGGAACACAAGCCGTGGTCAAGATCCAGCGAGGGTAGTCAGAACAAAATTCGGCAACAGGATCAGCAAAGCAACAGTACAAAATCGGCAGGCAGAGAGATGTCAGGCAAGCAAAGGGTCAAAATAACTGGAAACAACTTGGAACACTTCAGTACGCATAGACCACAACAGGGTAACTGGCTAGAGCATTTCCGGATTTTTAAATCCGGCACCAGAACCAAACCCCTCCCCCGGGATGATGTCACCGCTGAAGCACCAGCCGGCAGATATGACAGATATACTCTGATTGGACCAACATCATAAGACACCATCTGGACTTAAGGGGTTTCCACAGGCCTGCTTATTGAAGAAACTTGTGAGTGAGGGTCTTGTGTTTAAGTCCCGTTGTTTGCCTGTTTTGTTTTTCTTGTATATGTTTTGTTTTTTTTGTAATTGTAGCACCGTGTAACATTTGTCTTTTTGTTATTAAAATATTCATTATCCAAATCTGTCTTCGGGCTTTAGTATTGATATCCACAAACCCTAAGAGAGGATAACACGTTACCAAATTATTATTTCCTAATTTCTGGAGGATATATATATATTGCTTGCCCAGGTGGTGGGTTGATACATACATATAGAGATAGATATTTTAATTCGGATATCTTACGAATGGTGGCAGACTACCTGGGGGTGGGGGATACAGGCAAGATCCACACCGTCACAGCTTGGCAAGTGTCACGGTCCGAGCTCCGGAACCCGACGAAGCCACTCACCGGAGTACCTGTTAGCCGCGGGTACCGGATCCCGCTACGCACCTCCTTCCTCCTCCACAGCCAGCATGACTGCCTCTAGGGGCCCGTGCGCCTTCAACAAACTTTATGCGTCCCCGAATAGAGACACCGGGGAACGCGCCTGGTTGATGTCACACTTGGGGGCGGAGTATCCCCCGAGCGACAAGTTTAAAACCCAGCACTGAGCTTGTTTTCCCCTGATTCCTGTTACCGATCCTGGCTATTCCTCTGACATTGCTGCCTTCTATTGTCCCGACCCTTGGCTACTTAACGGCTTTCCTTACTTCTTGTGTACCGAACTTGGCTTTTGTTTTGACTATGCTGCTCTCCGTGAACCTGAACCTGGCTTGTGCACTGGACTACACTGCTCTCCGTTAACCGATCCCGGCTACGTGTACCGATTTCGCCGCATTTAGTTCACTTGTTCCTGTTGCATCTCACCTCTGTGTTTTTTCCTGCATACCGGACTCCTCCATCTCCCCCAGCCTTACAGCAAGTAGTCCTGACCGTGAGAGACAGTGAACCAGTAATATTGTCGGGTTTAGTAGTCGGAGCCCAATATGCAAGGCTGGAGACGTGGGTAAATAAAAAGAGAGGTACCGATAGGGATGAGACGTAGACGAAGTCAGGATAAGCAGAGGTCAGTTCAGGTAGGGAATGTTCAGACAGGGAATGTTCAGACACGATAAGGCAAGCGAAGGGTCAATATCCAATAAAACGATAAGGAAGCACTGACATATATACGTAGAGAGCACAGTATATCTGAGCACTGAATGAACTAAAGGACACAGATTTATAGGAAGTAGAGAGGGATACTCCCTCTGATGTCAAGATTAATCTCATTCCATACACCTGGGAATGTTGCTGACTGTGCCTTTAAGAAGAGGATTTGTATACACACGCGCCACTAGAGGGCGTGCGAGAGACAGAACGTGTTCTCCGTCCCTGTTGGGACGGCCCTGCAGTTGTGTTCCGGCCGACCTGAAGATCAAAGTGCCGGGAAGAAGATTGCGGCATCGTCAACGCCGGGGAGTGAGGGGGTCTGCCACGTCGGACCTTTCTTCGTGTGTCGCCTCAATGGCGGCGTGGGTCAGAAGGAGGACGCGGCGTGGGACCAAGGTGAGTACCGCGGCAGGGACCTGACAGTACCCCCATCCTAGGATGCCGCCTCCGGAGGCATGTAGTACCCAGTTTGTCCGGATGCAGGAGATGAAAATCAGTTTTTGAGCATAGACATCGGTGGCGGATTCCCACGTTCTTTCTTCTGGGCAGTATCCCTTCTATTGTATGAGATATTCCAGGGATCTCGTCTGATACGCGAGTCTAGGATCTCCTAAACCTCATATTCGGGTTCCCCTGTTATGATGACCTGAGCCGGAGGCGTGGAGCCCCTAGATGGATAGGGATCGGGAACAGCCGGTTTCAGGAGCAATACGTGGAAACAAGGATGTACCTTGTACCGACCTGGAAGATCTAGCTGGACCACCACTGGAGAGATAAGTTTTACATTGAAAGGACCAATGTACTTAGGACCCAATTTTCTGGATGGACATGAGAGTTTCAGATGCTTAGTGGACAACCACACCTGTTGGCCTATCTTGTACTCAGGTGGTGTTTGTCGTTTCCGATCGGCATATTGTTTATATGACTGTTGGCTTTCACGTAGCGTTTCGTATGCCCGTTGCAGGTTGTGAGATAGTAGACGTAGTTGCTCTGTTACGTCAGGAACAGAAGTGAGCGGTGGAATGCCAGGGAGGCTATTGGCTTGGTATCCATAGTTGAGAAAAAAGGGGGAGGCACGCGTAGAGTCATGTCATCTGGTATTGTAAGGGAATTCAGCCGTGGTGAGTAGCTCTTTACAATCGGATTGGAGGTATGTACAGTAACAACGAAGGTATGTTTCCAAGGTCTGGTTTGTTTGCTCTGTTTGGCCATTCGACTGGGGATGGAAAGCTGTGGAGAGGGCTATGGAGATATTCAATGAGTGACAGAATGCTTTCCAGAAACAGGAGGTGAATTGCGTGCCTTTATCGGAGAGTATGGATTCCGGTATGCCATGGAGTCGGAATACGGAGTCAAGGAAAAGGTGGCTATACTTTTGGCAGTAGGGAGCCCTTTGGTTGGGATGAAGTGGGCTATTTTTGTCAACCGATCGACCATGACCGTGTTGTATCCTTGTGAGTCAGGGAGGTCCACGATGAAATCGACCGTGAGATGACTGCACGGTTGGGATGGTATATCGTGCTTGACGGGGATTGAGACGTTTGGTGGTTCTGAGGTACTCTAGAGTCTTGTGGTCTGTATACACTGTGACAGGGTGGTTGGCACCTTCGAGAAGATGCCTCCATTCTTCAAAGGCTCTTTTGATGGCTAGTAGCTCCTTATCCCATACGTCGTAGTTGGATTCGGCATCAGTTAATCTGCGTGAGTAAAAGGCCACTGGATGTAGGAGTCCTGTGTTGCAGTCTCTTTGTGATAGCACGGCCCCGGTTGCTATGTTGGATGCATCCACTTCGAGGAAGAAGGGTCTTTTGGGATCTGGCAAAAGGAGAATGGGAGCCGATGTGAACCAATGTTTAAGGGTGTTGAACGCCTTTTGGGCTGCTGATGACCAACACCATTTGATGTCCTTTTTAGTGAGATGAATCAATGGTTGGATTGTCTGTGAGAAGTTCCGGATGAATTTCCGGTAGAAATTGGCAAACCCCACAAAGCGCTGTACTTGCTTCTTATTTTATGGTATTGCCTCTACCTTGCGAGGATCCATTTCAACCTTGCCAGGTTTGATTATGAAACCCAAAAACTCCACACAATACGTTTCAAAAATGCACTTTTCGATCATAACGTATAAATGGTGTTGTTGCAACCTTTTCAAGACCTCTGTCATATGAAGACGGTGGGTATGTAGGTCAGGGGGTAAGATGAGGATGTCGTCCAAATACACCACTACGTACTGATGGAGGAGGTCCCTGAAGATGTCGTTAAGGAAATACTGGAAGGAAGCAGGGGCATTACACAGTCCATAAGGCATGACCATGAAATGGAATAGAGGTTTGGCTACAAGACTAAGATCCAGATCCCCCGCAATCGGAGTTGATCATAGCTTGACATTCATAGGAGTTCTTATTCTACTGCAAGGAAAGAGGAACAGATAAGGGTGGTGATATGGTGGTCAGAGTGGATGGCATGATAGCTAGGTCATCAGACTTACCCCTGTTTCTCGCCTTTCTAGGGCAGGATTCAGCGGTGTGTCAACAGTTACCGCAGTAGAGACAAAGATTATCTTGCCTTCTGCGTTGTAATTCTGCTGGCGGCAGCCTTCCTTGAACCAGACCGATTTGCATTGGTTCTTCAGTCTGGACTGGAGAACGAGAAGCAGAAGGAGAGTAAGCAGCCGAGGAATATCTCGGTGGTGCAGCAGGTGTTGCAGCTTTTTCTTGGCGTCGTTCCCTAAGATATGTCGGTTTAGCTGGATCGCTTGTTGGATAAAGGACTCCAATGACTCCAACCCTAAACGTAACTGGTTGATCAATCCATGTTCATTCCAGCGTGTGTCAACAGCATACCGTTTGAAGTCGGTGATGTAGTCTTCCACGGGTCGATGACCCTGGCGTAAAGCCCTGATAGCAGACTGAGTGGTTTCTTGTTGATGCGGGTCATCATACATGGAGGACATGACCGTAACAAAGGAATGCCAGGTTGAGACACAGGGATCATTGCTGCGTAGGAGGTCATGGGCCCATTCGGGTAGCAGGGCCCGCCGGGTAGCAGGGCCCAGCGTTCCGCCTCGAGCTCCCCCGACCTCGCAGGAGCCTGCCCGGGCCGGACGCGAGTCCCGCCGGGGCAGCCGCGCGCCGCACAAGTTGCTCGCGGAGCCGCACAAGTTGCTCGCGAGCCGCACAAGTTGCTCGCGAGCCGCACAAGTTGCTCGCGAGCCGCACAAGTTGCTCGCGAGCCGCACAAGTCCCCGTTTTTGGCAGGCCAAGTTGCTTGGAAAACCCTGGAAGTCTATGAGGTCGGATTTGCCTGCCGCATCCGACCCTCGCTCCATCGATCTCGGTCTGCCTGGCCGGGTTTTCCCGGTGGTGTGCCCCCCATCTGCCTCGGTTCGTCAGGGGCATCAGGCACCCACCGCCAGATTTATAGGGGAGCCGCTCAAGTTGCCGGGAGCCGGCTCGCGCGTTCGACTCCTGCCGCCCGCACGTCCCGCAGGGGCCGGTCCGCTGCGGCCAGGGGTCCACCCCGGGGTTCCCCCGACCTCGGGTCGCCTAGCCCGTCATCCGCATCGGTGGTCCCGGCCGCGGCTCCCGTGAACCTTCTGGCGGGTAGACGGCCGAGGGTTCCGCTCTGGGCTCCCAGGACCTCGGGTCACCTAGCCTGGGTGCTGCACCGGCGCTGAGACCCACCACAGCTCCCGGGAACCTGCGCTGGTAGACGGCCGAGGGTTCCGCAGGGGCTCCCCGGACCTCGGGCCACTAGCCCGGCTGCTGCACGACGGTCCGACTCGACCCGGCTCGCGCCCGCAGCTCCCGGGACCTGTCGCAGCGAGCCGCCCTGGGCAGCCGGTGTAAAGTCCCCATATCCGGCAGCACGACTCAGGGAGGTAGTGACGAAAAATAACAATACAGGCCCTGTAATTGGAATGAGTACACTTTAAATCCTTTAACGAGGATCTATTAGAGGGCAAGTCTGGTGCCAGCAGCCGCGGTAATTCTAGCTCCAATCAGAGCTGGGTGTGGCTGCTGGAAGCTCAGTCTGCAGTGGGGAGTCGGCGAGTGAGGAGGGAGACGGCTGTGCTCTGCAGACTACCGGACTTTATTGTGTGTGTTTGGACTTGTGTTATCCCTGGGAAGGTGCTTGCTGCCTTCCCAGGGCCTTACCATGGCCTCCACCCTCATCGAGGAGTGGAGGGGACGGCTTCACGCCATCACGGAGAAACGGGTTCACGGAGGATGGCGTGCTAAACCCTTCACGGGAGGCTGCAGGAGCTGTATGTCAGGCTGTACGCCGCAACCTTGCGGCGCTCGAGGCCTATGCTACGGCCTTGAGCGTCAAGATTGCCATGTGGAAGAAGGGAGTCGGTCTGCCCCACCATCTGCGGGTCGACCCAACTTCCCTCCTGTTGCTGGGGGCCCTCCATCTACGGGGCCCTCAGGATTGCAGGTGTCAGGGCCTTGGAGAACGCCACGGGTGACACCATCGATACGAGCCCGGAAGATAAGGAGGCGGTGGAAGAGGGCCCTACCTATGCCCAAAAGGCTAAGGTAGGGCTCCCAGTACCTGCAGAGTCAGCCGGGAATCCCCTCAGGCAGGCCCTGGCTAAACAGCAGCAGGAACTGCAAACCCTGGGGGATCTGAAGGAAGACCTTGCTGGACAACTGAAGGAGCTCCGGCAACAGAGCAACAGGATGGGGAGTAAACAATGCGGCCCCATCGGGGAGCAGATCGGCTCCCTGAAGACAAGGAACACCAAGGTGATGCGGCGTATGGCAATCACACAGGAGCGTGTGCAGTTCCTGTGCAGGCCAAGTTGCGGGAGCAGGAGGTGGAGGAATCGGAGGTCCAGCCGACCCTGGAGGACAGGGAACCGGCGCAACCACCACCATCATCACCACCACAGGACGTCAGGGCCCAGGAGCGGCCAACCATGTTAAGACACCGGTTAATATTCTCAATGGACGAGCTGGATGAAGAGGAGGACATCGCCATACGCCCGGAGACAAGGAGACGGAAGAAGAAAACCAAGAGCAGGCCCGCTATACCATCATCCGGGGAGGAGAGCGTCGGGGATCCGAGAGCGGGCCCTTCCCGTCGGAGGGCTAGGTACACTATCCCTGCCGGTCTGCATTCGGCCGGTGAGCCCCGGGGAACCGTGAGTACCTCTCCCAATGTGCCTGTCTGTCCATCCCCCGTTGTTGTTATGTCCTCTGTTGTTATGTTCCCCTGTATGTGCTCGTCCGTCTCCTGTGGCCCCCGTCGGGGCACAGGTGTTGTTGACCTCGCGGCCGGCTGCGGCACCGGCGAACGCTTCGGAGGCCGCGATGGCGGCAGCTGCTGCTGCGGTGTCCGGGTCAGCGATCCCGGGGGGCGGTGACGGCGTGTCCACTCTTTGTCCGGGTCAGCGATCCCGGTGGCGGTGACGGCGTGTCCACTCTTTGTCCAGCCCAGTCCATCCCGTGTCCCCTGGTCGCTCCCCCTGCCAATGTCATCCACCCTGTGGTGGTTCCCGATCCTATTCCCGCGGCTCCTGCAGCATCCGTGGGGCTGCAGAATAATATCTCTGCAGTCGGGGCCGCCGCTAACAGGGCTGCCTCCCCCCTGTCCAGACTACTCCTGAATATAAACGGAGAAGTGTCTAGAAATCTGCCGGGTGCGGTCAACCCTGAGGTCGCTGAGGTGGCTGCGGCATATGCTGGTGGGTCCACGGGCGGACAAGGTAGCGGGGTTACGGGGGGTCCACATGGCCCATAGTACCCACTCCAACGGTGGCCCCAGGTACAACACCCGCAACCAGTAACGCCTGGGCAGCGGGTCCCCCGAGAGTACAAGGGACAACGCACGGCGAGCGGGCTACGGGACTCCCAGCGGGGCAACCCATGAGGAGAAGGAACGTTCTGGACCCTTTGGGAGGGGGTGCCGAAGTCCGAAGGCAGCCTATGGGCACGGTTCAATGTCCAGGCCATTTTGCGCCAGGAGGTCCGCAAGGTGAACTTCTTGGTGCGGAATGAGTCCATACCTATTGCGGACATACTGGTGTGGGCCTGCAGATACGGGGAGGTCTTGACCATCCCGGTCAAGACCCTCTGTGAGGACGGGATCTGGAATGGTGGCTGGACGGTGAACATGCGTCTGAAGGGAGGTACGGGGTCTCCTGCAGCACATGCCAAATTCCTTCTTTATAGGGACTGACCGGGTGTCTTGCTTCTATCCCGGTCAGCCCCGGGTGTGCCACAAATGTGGTTCACCCAGGCATTTTAGCATAGGGTGCGATGTCATCAAGTGCACCCTATGCGGTGTTGTAGGACTCTCCAAGCAGGACTGTACTACCATCCGCTGTAACCTGTGCGGGGTGTTGGGCCATTCCTACAGAGCGTGTCCCAATGCTCAGCACAACTTGGAGAGCATCTGGGAAGGTGAGGGCGACTTCACAGAGAAAGAACCGCGGCCAGTTGTGCGGGGCGCTCAGGACAAGGTTCTGCCCGACGCCCCAGGTACCTCCTCCAGCGCCAACCCCGTAAGTAACATCATTGACCCGTTGCCTGTCCGTCTAAAAAAACGACCGTCTCACCCCATTTCTGTCTGTACTCCTTCCACAGGCAGCATCACCACACGATCGGCGTCAGGACCCCGAGCCGCAACCACGCGGGATGAGTCGGGGTGGACGACCGTCGGTCCGAGGAAGGAGACCCCAACTCAGGAGGCAGCTCGGAGGATCCGCCCTCCACACTAGAGGGGGAGAAAGTCCCTTCGGGACGGGGGAGCTCCGGGGCCCCGAAACCCAAAACCGTTGCTGAAACCGCCATCTGCCAGAAGTGCGGGGACATACCAGTCCAGAACAGGTTTACTGCAGTGATGGACTGGGGTACCCGCATGGAGGTCGAGGTGACGGCGGTAGTGGCAACGGCAGCGGGGGAATGTGAAAGGGCCGCGGAAGCTCGAGGACACCTGGCAGAGGTGGAGGATAGCGAGTTGGTAGAGGTACCGATTCCGGAGGAGGACGGCTCTCCGTGAAAAGGTACCCCTCAGACTCGGACGGTGAGAACGTACGGAAAAAGGGAAAGTCTCCTCATTCTCATCACCCTTGATGGCGACTCTCCCCATACTATCTTTAGCCACTCATAACGTGGCTAGTATTAAGATGTGCAGGGCCCGATTTTTAGCCTATGATAACTGGCACAGGGAGAAATATCATATAATCTTTGTCCAGGAAACCCGCCTGGACTCCCTGGGGGCCCTGCATGCAACTAAACGTGACTAGAGATGGGGGCACTCTTTTTTTTCACTAGCCACGGAGGGCTACGGGGGAGTTGCCATCCTGTTCCAGGATGTGGACATAACATTCAATAGGGTGATTGAGATAATGAAGGGTAGGTGCGTAGTTCTTGATGTGTCGATAGGCAGGCAGCCTCTCCGTCTGATTAATATCTATGCCCCCCCAGACCAAGTGGGAGAGGAAGCGTCTGTTTAACGAGATAGAGCCTTTCCTCTACACGTCCCGGCACATTGTCTTTGGCGGTAATTTTAATACCGTTACTAGGACCAAAGACAGGAAAGGTGGCAAAGACAAACCGGGATACGACGCTTTGGCCCTTACTAGAATAGGCAGGCAGGCAGGCTTGGTAGATGTGCATATTAAGCATAACCCAGACCTCACGGGTTACACATATCAGCGAGGTAGCTGCCAGAGTAGAATAGATAGGATTTATGTTAAGGAGTCTTTTTTGGTGACGGCACTTGTGCTTAAACCGGTTGAGTTCTCCAATCACCTTATTCTCACTTGTCTGTTAAATGTCTTGCAGGCTCCGCTAAGATGTAAAGGGATTTGGCAACTTAATTCCGACATCCTGACAGAAGGCTGGATCCAGCAGGCTTTCGAGAACTTCTTTCATGACCAGGTCACCGTTGCGGAATTCTGCACGACGAAGTCTGAGTGGTGGGAGATGGTGAAGGTGAGAACCCGTGAGTTATTTCGCTCTCTTTCTCAGAATATCCAGTCCTCGAGGTGCAGGACTTACCTCGGGCTCCTGTGCAAGTTAGACTGTCAGGTGTCGCAACGAGGTGATCCCGGGGACATCTCTAGGGTCAAATCCATGATGAGGACGTTCCAGTATGACAGGTATGCCTCCTTGCTCAAGGAAAGGGATCATGGTGCTTACCACTCACCCGATCCTTTTCTTAGTTGCAAAAGGAAGGAGTCTACTAAGATCATTACCTGTCTGCGGAACACCCTCGGTGTCCTGGAGGAAACTCCTCGGGGGATACAGAGGGTTGTCCGCGATTACTATGTGGAGCCCCTCGGACAGAGGAGACCCTGCCGACATCAGGCGGACGACTTCTTGATGGGTCTTTCCCTTCCTGAGATTGATCATGGAAAGCTGGATGAGTTGGTTAGCCCAATCACTGTCAAGGAGGTCACGGAGACAATTTTAGAGCAGACAAGGAAAAAATGTCCGTGCCCTGACGGTCTTACGGCCGAATTCTATCATGCCTTCTGCGGTCTCCTGGCCCCTAGTCTCACCGAAGTTTTTAATGAAAGCCTGGAGAGGGGGATACTCCCTCCTTCGATGAGATCCTCGGCAGTGATTATGCTAACTAAGCCCCGAGTTGTCGACACGGCTGATATGGGGAACTGGCGACCCATATCACTCCTTAATGTCGACAGGAAGGTTTTGGCAAAGATCATTTTTAAACGCTTGCAGGGGGTCGCCAGTGAGGTCTTGTCTGATTCTCAATACTCCACCGTGAAGGGCAGAACTGTCTTTGATGCCGTCTGCGAGGTCAGGGAATCCATCGAGCGGTGTAGGGTTGTCAGATATTTTATCATCGAAAACATGTATTCCATATATTCTGTATTTTACATGAACACAAAATGGAGTCAGAGCCATTTTATTTTACTTAATCATGTAGTGATTATTTCTTTTTGTCCTTGTTCTCTCTATAATTGAGAACAAAGAAGTATTCATGTATATAGATGTTTCAGTAAGTATGATACAATTAATGTCATCTTCCATGAGAAAGTTAAGGAGTAGACGCTGCATATCCTTGGGAACGTAAATTCGTATGGGGGATACATGGTAAGACTACCAAGTCCTGAGTTACTATCTAGGAGGTAACACCTGGCGATAAGGGTGACCAAGGATAAATTCCAAACACATATGTAATGGTTTTAAGTTAATTCTTAGACCAGAGCGTCTCTCACAGGTAAAGTAAGAAATTACAATGGTGTAAATATGAGTAGAAATCCTAATTTTAATGGGTAAAACCCACTGTTATGATTGGAGAATTCCAATCAAGAGGTGGAGGCTATGATAATAAGCCCTGTTTTTAAGCTTATGTCTTGAATAATTAAAAGAAACTCACCTTGAAAAAACGAAGGGACCTTAAAACTGACCCTGATCTAGGCAGACCCGGACGGGCTGATTCACCAAATAAACCGCAGAGAATTGGAATCTTAAGATCCTGACACCATATTTCACTCTTGGAGTTACTTTGAGTTCTAACCTATATAACTTGTAGAAAGTGATATTCTTTCCATTCAATTTCTTGCCACTGAACCTGGATTAATTTCTACAAGGACCAGTTGGATCACAGCAACGAGTGGTGGTAAATATAATTGTTTTATTATTCTGAATAGAGATGAATTTTGTCTTCTTCATATAGAATTCCCTGTTTCTGGGAAATAGTATATGGCATTATTGTATAGGAGCCCAGGTGCAGGGGATACGAGGGGCTCTGTCTGTACCCCACGATGCATGATGACCTGGGGTTGTTACAGACAGGCGCAGGAATAAACCACAGACAGAAGATCAGGATTAAAGTTGTATTGTATATGGTGGTACAACAATATATACAAGAAAGTCACTGGCACACCTGCCGTATGTGCCCTCTGGTGGGGCCACATACGGCAGGAAGCCCACTTGCGGGGCACACGGCAGGAAGCCCACTTGCGGGGCACACGGCAGGAAGCCCACTTGCGGGGCACACGGCAGGAAGCCCACTGGCAGGGCTGACTGGTACGGAGGCCCACTGGGTAGGCTGACGGCAGGAAGCCCACTGGCAGGGCTGACGGCTACGGAGGCCCACTGGGTGGGCTGACGGTTCAGGCAGGTAGCTCACGGTACAGGCAGGTAGCTCACGGTACAGGCAGGTAGCTCACGGCACAGGGCCAAAGCAGAGTGGTCCATGCACTTCAATGCAAAGGCCCTGACTACAGGGCAGGGCAGGTTAATAAAGGCAGGTACCACTCAGGTGATCAGACCCAGCTGACCTGGTATTCTGATCCTGAGCACTGCAGAGAGAGGGAGAGGGTGTCCACTAGTGGTAGCAGCCGGACAGAACACAAAAATAATCATGCATGGTCCGGACTAGCAGGGTGGAATCCTGACAATTGGCCATGGTTAACCCAGTTGTTGTCCTGACTACTAACTTTCTGAAAAGGAACTTCGGGCCTCTCGGAAGAGATGACCCCCAGACACCGGGCTGGGTGCACACTTTCAGGAAATGGGGAGACCCCTTTTTACAGGACTGGTTTATGGCCGGGAGAGTGAAGAGCATGCGTGTCCGGCACAGCTCCTATCTTCCGACTTCGGTAGCCCAGGGAGTGAGGTTGTTACGCTGGTGGAATGTGACAGTTGAGGAGGTCAGGGATACGCCCAAGTGAGTCCTTGACTCTAGGGTGCTGGCCACTCACTTTAGCGTTTCGCTGGCCTTAAGAGACTGCACGCCACGGACTCTCACTTCGGGATTACAAAATCTTAATTCGGAACGACTGCCTGAGAAATATCAGGACGCGGCGTTTCTCAGTTTTCACGGTAGACTATATGTAAGAGGGAATCTTAAGTACCGGAACATAGCGGATCGCGGTTGTCCCCAGGTGGAATGTTTCGGGAAAGTTGAGTCCATGGACCACTTTCTGCTTGAGTGCCCCTTTAACGTGGACGTTTACCGGGGGGTGTCAGTCGCCTTAGGTATCCCATTCCTCTCCCGCATGTCATACGCGGAGTGGGTCTACGGGACGACCAACAGCAGGGGGCAGAGGTTTAATTTGAACACTGTTTTTCTAGTTAGCGCAGTTATTAGATATTTCACGTGGCACGCTAGATGTCAGGTTTCCATCCGACAAAAGGTCCTTTCCTGTCAGGTGGTGGTGAATGATATCTTCACAGCAGTGGTGGCAATCGCGACAAAAGAGAGGGCTTCCATGGAAAACCAGCATTGGCAACGGCTGTGGAAAAACCTCAAGGTCCACCCGCCTTGAGTCCATGGTCTCTGTACAAGAACCCAGCATGTTAGTAGTCATCACATACTGTCCCCTATTGTTTTAGGCATGTTGTTTCCTTTTTTTTAGCGTTATGTCATGCAACTAACAGTTAACTGTTTTGTCGTTGAAAGGTGTACATACTTTTTCAAGGAAGGCTGGTACGTGTTTTAGATGAGTACCTGGAGTACCGTATATGGGGGTGTGTTGTTGATTTAATTATTATTATTGCGGGTGGGTTTGTGTGTGGGTGAGGGGTGGGTGATGGGAGGGGTAGGTTTTTGTAAAATGGGTGATGGTGGGTG
>VKOC01026842.1:0-34664 GCA_009364415.1 Spea multiplicata
TGTATATGTGTACGTCTGTATGGGCAGTGTATATGTGTATGTGTGTATGGGCAGTGTATACAGATATTGGAAAGAGCTAATACTTAATTCTCTGTTGTTATTATTTAAGCTCAATAGTTTGCATCTCTTATTTCCCACAGTCCTCTGAAATGTCCCCTGGGTCCCACTGCCTTTCCTAAAATAATCTCTTTCTATTAATATGTTATATTGATGCATACTGTTGTGAATAGTCATTTTGTACCGAAAAAACGTCCTCTCCATGTTTAATATGCAGTGTTGGCACTTTGAGGTCTGCAACTTGTTTTGATGCACAAAAATGGGCACTCAGGCCCAAAAACGTTCGCCATCACTGAACTAGTATATCCCTTCTGTCTTTCCCATGTGTTTTTCCAAACTATATTCTAAAATCATTTAATTATTATTAATATTATTATAATTATATATATTATAATAATATAATATATATGTGAAATGTATTACCTATATTTAACACATTTAATACATTATGGAAAGGGAAATATTCAGACAACACAATTGTGAAAGATTTATGTTATAAGGCAAAGCTTTCCAAAATTATGTTTCCTAGAAAATATACACATCTCTTGGAATCTTTATACACGCTTGAGACTGGATATTCTGTAGGATAGAAGAAGAACGATTCCATGTTCTGTGTAGAAATTTTTTTTTAATGTTATTTTCTCTTTTTTCGGTAAAATTGGAAGAAGTTTCATTCTGTTTTTCTTCTGAATTAAGAAACAGTAGTTTAGAAACACTGACCTTGACTTTATTAACTAAGAAAATAACCACTGTTATTAGTTGATTGTTTCCCTGCATTACAGAGATATGCAGTGCCATGGTAAGGCGCAGCTCAACCTGCACCTTATGCGTTTCATCCACCCGACATGGACGTAAACTAAGTTTTACCAGCTGCTACATGAGGATTGTGATTGGCTGCATCAGATTTAGTGCTGACTGTCCAGAACAATCAAATTGCTTTACTCTTATCCCTTTTGGATGGGCTGGGGACTCATATGCGGTATTCTGGTGGATTCATGAAGAGCACAGATGGTGCCGAATACTCCAATTTTTAGGACATTGTCCATTATGGGCAAATATTTGGTGGTGTGCACTTGCTTGTGATAGCATGCTCTCATACAAAGGTTAAGGTGACCCAGGGCAAAAATGGCACGTCGAGGATTCTCAAAGTCGTTGAATGCAACAAAACTAAGTATTCTGATGTAATAATGTTACATAGGTTACATGGCTTTTGTGTATTAAATAGGCTAAATAGTATTTGCTGAAAATACCAGTCATTGCAATAAGGATCAGCTGGTGTGTCAGGTTTATTTTTTTTTTCTGTAGGCAGACAGAATAGTGCACTTTCCACACAGTTCATATATCAGAGATTTTAAGAGGCAGCGAGACTTAGAGGGAAAAATACAGCGAGTGAATTTATAATGGAGGAATAAATGGATTTGAGTGAAGCAAGATGGGAAAATGGGATGCAAACACATTGAGAGAAACTACAATACTGACAGAAGGCATATTCAAAGAGAAGACTAAAAAGGAATACTTGAGGAAAGACTTTTATTGAAAAAAAAGAAAATTTGCATTACTGTTCTATTTTCCTAGAAATGATTACTTCAAAAAATCACCTGTTACCACTACTTTCATTTTAAAAGTGAAATTACACCCTAATGTACACACCTGAGGACATTCTCAACTGGTCCTTGGAGCCTTGAAAATTTTAACCCTGAAATAGTCTGTTACAAAGTGCTTTATTCACTAAACAGAGGGATTGGCAGACGTGTTGTATCTTACTGTATTCCCTTTATATTATGAAAGCTAACTTAACTAATTGAACTACACTACATGACCACATTTATCTGGATGCTCCTTTTAATTACGGAGTTTAGGTGTTGCAGTCATGTATTAAATAATGCACAGAAGCATCTCCTTAGATAAACATTGGCAGTAATGTTCATGTTTGGAGAAGGCACTTTCCTGTTCCAACATAAGTGTGGTCCATAAAACCATGGTTTGAAGCATTTGGTGTGGAGGAACTTGAGTGGCCTGAACAGATCCCTGACCTTAACACCAATGACAACCTTTGGGATGAATCCAAGCCAGACGTCTTGCCCAACACCAGTTCCTGATCTAATAACTGCTCTTTTGGCTGAATGGGTACAAATTCCCACAGACACACTCCATCTTGTGAAAAATATTCCCAGAAGAGTGGAGGTTGTTATAGCTACAAAAACTCCATATTAATGTCCATAGTTTTGGAATGGGATGTCTAACATGCTTATGTAGGTGTTAGGGTAAGGTGTCCACATACTTTTGTTCATATAGTGTATGCATTTTGAGGGGCCAATAAAGCCATTCATTCTGAGAAATTTGTCAGGCATTGGTCCTTTATAACCTGTGGTGAATGCAGTAAGTGGAAACTATAACTCTCCTCGAAACTCACTTTTCAAAGTGTGTCTAAGGACAAGTGAACATATTATTGCAAGAGTAAGTGTGAGCCAGTATGATTAACAGCAAACATGAATGTGCATAACAAGGGGACATCCTCTACGGCTGGAGAAAAGAAGCTTTCTACACCAGCACAGACGGGGGTTCTTTACAGTAAGAGCGGTGAGACTATGGAACTCTCTGTCAGAGGAAGTGGTAATGGTAAACTCAATAAAAGAGTTCAAAAGGAGCCTGGACGTGTTTCTTGAAAGCAATAATATTACAAGTTATGGATAGTAGATTAATAGGGAGAGAACGTTGATCCAGGGATTTATTCTGATTGCCATATTTGGAGTCGGGAATGAATTTTCCCCCTGGTATGGGGCAATTGGCATCTGCTTCATAAGGGTTTTTGCCTTCCTCTGGCAACTATGAACTATGTTACTATGTTACTATGCATGTGTATGCATAGTATCTCACAAAAGTGAGTACACCCCTCACATTTTTGTAAATATTTTATTATATCTTTTCATGTGACAACACTGCAGAAATGACATTGCTACAATGTAAATGAGTGTACAGCCTGTATAACAGTGTAAATGTGCTGTCCCCCTCAAAATAACTCAACACACAGCCATTCATGTATAAGCCTTTGCAACAAAAGAGAGTACACCCCTAAGTGGAAATGTCCGAATTGGGCCCAATTAGCCATTTCCCCTCCCCGGTGTCATGCGACTCGTTAGTGTTACAAGGTCTCAGGTGTGAATGGGGAGCAGGTGTGTTACATTTGGTGTTATCGCTCTCACGCTCTCTCATATTGGTCACTGGAAGTTCAACATGGCACCTCATGGCAAAGAACTCTCTGAGGATCTGAAAAAAAGAATTGTTGCTCTACATAAAGATGGCCTAGGCTATAAGAAGATTGCCAAGACCCTGAAACTGAGCTGCAGTACAGTGGGCAAGACCATACAGCGCTTTCACAAGACAGGTTCCACTCAGAACAGGCCTCGCCATGGTTGACCAAAGAAATTGAGTGCACATGCTCAGCGATGCAGAAGAAGATGTGAAAATGGCAGTTGTCAGCAAAAGCGGAAGAGGTTGGCAAGGAAGGTAGGAAAACATTTAGGGAGCGTGAACTAGAATGAGTGTGAGAGTGAATATTGGCAAAAAATTTTGAGCTTTGTGCTTCGTTTTCATCCGATTCGTGGGGGGGGGTCTGTCCTCGTTTTCAGGATATATACAAATCGCCGAATTTACAAAAATTCAGTACATTTATGAATACCAATGTTTTTGGGTTTTGTCAGCATACAGTGTTAAAGTGGGTTGGGTGTTAATGTGAGAACGAGTGTTAGCATACAGTATGGTCTGTCAGTGTACAATGTTAGAGTGAGTGTATATAGGAGTGCATACAGTATTAGACTAGATGGAGAGTCCACAGTGGGTCAGTGTATGGTATTAGACTGAGTATGTGTGTTTATATATATATATATATATATATATATATATATTGTTAGCTTGTATGAGGCAGAGAAGTGGCGCAGAGAGCAGAGGACTGAGCAGTGAAGAAGCTGTACAAAGCAGGGGGCAGAGCAATTATTTTCGGTGCCAGTGTGTGATGCACCATTGCTATCAGTCCCCTGCTATAATATGTACCCCTCATGTTCCTATACAAGATGTATCAAAGGCTGCTTTAAAATCATTCTAACGCATCTCATCACCCTTCTCCTTATCTTCAGTCTTTTAAAAAATCCCACTTCTTTGGGAAGCCTATCAACTGATAAGTTAATTCCTCCCCTCCTATAACATGTACCTCTGTCTTACCTTTCCTAGTCCAACTTATGCTGTCAAGTACCATACCCTCTTATTCAGACTCCTTATAAACAATACTTACATTGAAAAACAGTTGTGGTCCATGGCAAACATTCACCTCCTGTATAATATACCTCCACCTCCATCTAGATTGTAAGCCCATTTGAAGAGGGCTCTCCTCAACTATTGTTAAGTAATGCACTACTTGTGCAATGCTGCAGAAAATAGTGCTCTATGTATCAACAAATAATAATATCCTAAGAGCAAAAAGTGTCAAAAGGGAATTTGGGTAATAAAGCGAGAGTGGTGAATAAAATAGATCAAAAACATTTAATTAGTCAACATGTCAACATGTAGAAAACATGTTTTCATTATGTAGAATGCATGACATTAAATGTAATACATTTTTGTTCCACCATAGAGGTTTGTAGGTTTCCTAAGCATTTTACTTTTACCTTTTAGTTCATCTCTTTTAAACCATATTATGGGCCTTGACATTTACTACTCAAAAAAATACAAAGCATTTTATATGTTAGAACGAAAATTATGATGCTCCCTTATGAGAGGTTTTATAAATCCAATCTCAGATAGATCCTGTATCTTCTCTCTGTATTAAACAAAAAAAAGGTGAGTTAAATGTCTCCAAAGCATTGGCGTATGTGTGATTAAAATGCACTGTTTGTTTTTCTTAAGTACAACAGTCATAGAGAGTTACAGGGCAGTGAGCTAGAAAATAGCATTTGCAGAAACAACAGCCCCTCCGCCAATTTCCGTGACCTTTCCAAACCTAATTATTTCACACTTTACCGTTTGCTCACAGGCAACAGGAGAGCGATATGAAGAGAAGGGAAGACAGAGAGAAAAAAGACAGGGTGAAAATAGACTGAACGACAGCGGAAGAGTGAGATGAAGATAATGATATGAAGGTGTAGAACAACATTGAAAGACAATCAGATAATTTTTTTTTTTTTGAGAGCAGTAGTAAATGAAAAAGCAAGCGCAATTGGAATCATGTGTGAGATAACATGCGAAGTGGAAAACAGTAAAAAAAAAAAAAAAAAAAAAGTAAAACTACAGAGATAAGAGAATGGGAGACAGGAACTGAATAGGGCACAATATGAAAGTCAAATATAAAGCAGAGCTGTAGAGTGAAAAAAAGTAAGTAAGGGATTGAAGCATAAAAAATTGCATAGACCCATATTTTTTTAAAGTTTCTGTTAACCAAAACTAGATGGAAACTTTATTCTCGTAGTATCCAACTTTGAACTACATCTGTTCTGCAAGCTGCTCGACAAAACAAAATAAACTGCCATTTATCTCTGTTCATTTTGGACAGAAATCGTGGCCACTTTAAAACGAGAGATAGATTAAAAAATTAAGTGCACCTGTCATCGTCAAATTGTCAAGACGTCACTATATAGGGCACACACTTTTCCTTTATATTGTGCTTTTCAGCAATTAAAACTCTTTTTTTTTTACCTGAAAGATTTTAGTCTTAATCTTGATGCCATGAACTACTGTAACTAAAAAAACTACAAATATGGCAATGGGAAGGCCTACCACCACTCTTTTCTAGTCATATTTACCTGTAGTGGTCCTCTTTTTGGTACATTTATAGACAAAAGTTCCACTGGAAAGTTACTTCTGTAATATGTTTTATTTTCTACCTATTTTAGCATATACTGTATGCTTATTAAAAGCACTATATGCATCTGTTCCAACTGACTGTCTTTTCTTTTTCCTTTCTATCTTCCCTTTCTGCCTCCTTTTTCCCACTCTCTCTGCTTCTCATTTTTTCTCCCCTTCTTCCTCTCCCTCAGTTTGCTCCGTCTCTCAACCACTCTTTTTCTTCTGTGTTTCTTACATTCTTCTCTCTTTGCCTTATTGTCTTCTCTTCTTCTGCCTCCCTTTCCCACCATCCCTTCCCTGCACACAATGTTAATGATTAATGATCAGCCTCCTACACACCAACCTACCCCAGTGGTACACGGTATGAATAAGAAGCCTCCTACACTCCAACCTGCGCTACCCTATACGCATCTTATGAATGAGCTGCAGTCAGCACTTCTACTTGTATTTATGGGAGAGACCTTATTGGGTATTTATATCCCCCCCCTTCAGCATCCTCTCCTTCAGGGCATTACGTTTGCGTTCTTGAGGGCTTTAGATTTGCATGCCTCCCCAACTGTCCCGATTTGGACGTCTACTTTGTCTTTTGGTCCAGCAACTTGTTCACTTCATGTGTGGGGGAGGAAAGGGGGATTTCTGCTCTTTTACTTTTTTGTTGGGAGGAAAGGGGGGAGTGGGAGTTTCAGGATGCTTGGGCTGTTTTCTCCCTTGATTTGCTTATCAAGGGAGGGGAGGTTTACTTTGGTCCGCTCCTTTGCTTGCTTCTTTTACTAGATGATTTGCTTGCGTCTTGTGCTAGATGGGAGGGGGGGTGTATTCTCTGAGCTGCTCATCAGTTCAACTCATTTATGTGCTGGGAAAGAGAAGGGTGGGAGTTTAAGTAAGCTTGGGCAGTTTATCTCTCTACTGATATACTTTCTATTAACCCCTTTAGCCTCTGCTTGATCATACAGTTGTTCACAGCCTTACCTACAAACCTTACTCATGCTTTTAAACTCAGCGTTGGTTCTTTCTTTGACTCCTTTCCTACCTACCTGCAGTGGGCCAGTGGACATCTGCCCGATGCGTGCAGACAACCTCCGCTGCTGCCACTCCCGCAGGGGCTTTTATAACAGAGCCCCGGAAGGTCATGTCACGGCTGAGCTCTGTACGCGCATCACACAGATGTCCACAGCTGCCCCCACTAGGCACCAGGGACGCATTGGTAAGTCTGGGAGGGCAGAGTAGCATATCTGGGGGTAGAAAGCATATCTGGGGGGCAGAGTGGTATGTCTGGGGGCATAAAGCATATGTGGGGGTCAAAGTGGCATATCAGGGGGTCAGAGCTGCATATCTAAAAGGTGCATTATGAATTAAGGGGGGACCTTAAAATATACTGTTTTACCATTTCACTAATGCAGAAAATCGGCAATAAAAAAAGCCGGTATTTTTTTGCAGTGGGGTGGGGACTCTGGAAAGCGGGCCAGATATGCGAAGTGAGCACTATGCACACCATGCTATAACACTATTAACGTTCCATGTGAAAACAAACCAGGTAAGAGATCAATAATTCACTCACTGTGTGTCACAGTCTAGAACATTGAGAGCTGCTTCAAGTATGACTTGTGCCCAAGACTTATGTCCAATCCATTATTACTGGGAGCCTCACAGTACCTGTAAGATGGAACCTTTTAAAGCAAATATCCACTGTACTAGACAGCCTTTAAACAAAACCCAGGAAAGCTGTACAGTAGACAGATCACCAGTTATGGGCAGCTGTTTCTTAATGATACTCATCAGTATGATGCTGTGATACTGGCATTATCCCCAGGGTTCACACAAATCAAGGCATGGTGGGAGAAAAAAATGTAATGGAAAACCCCTCCACTAACAATTAGGTAATAGGAGGCATTATTAAACACTAATCTACATCCACCAGACAAGCCAGAAAACTTCCTCTTATCTATCTTACCCTCATGCTTTCTGTACTATGTTATTTCAGCATATGTTCACCTTCTTCACAATAACGGGCCATGTGTCGGGAACAAAGGTCTAAACGTGTGCGCTTATGGTCCTCTGTCAGCTGCTTAGGCACCCACCTGGCATACACTTTACTGAACTTAAGGCTGTCTGAATCAGGGCATAGGTAGATCCAACACTCATATTCACCTTTCCTACAACCTCTTCAACTGTTATTATTCTGTTTTTGCGAATCAGTTCCAGGGTTCTTTCTTCATTCCTCGTGGTCCTGGCTGTAGCTGGACGTCCGGAGCGCTCTGCATCCATCACACCAGTATGGCCATTTTCAAACTTTTCAATCCACTCATAGAGGAGTCTACGAAAGAGAATATTATCCCAATACTGAGCACACATGCGAAGATGAATTTGTGCTCCCGGCACACCTTCTACCCACATAATGCAAATGACAGAACGCTGTTCTTCTTTGGTACAATTTTCGTAGCCATCTTCACCCCAGAGTAAAAACTCTTATACTAAACTGCAAGGGCAGCCGGCTAGCTAAATGACATGACCACTCCTCCTGCTTTCTTCGTTTCCAACAAAAATATAAAAGTTCGGAAACTTTTTGAACATTCCTCGTAATAATATAAAAACTATCTGTATATACAGTATGTATGTCTGGTTATTTAGAGGGATAAGGACAAAACCTAATAGGTGTGAGTAGCGTGGGGAATTAAGGAACCTCTGTACCCCATCACATATCTCCTTTCTATGTCTCTTTTAAAGCTTTAATGAAGTCTAACCATGTAGGGTAGATACCTAGGGTTGTTACCATTCTTAAAGGCTTTGTGTAATCCCTTAAATTGTGGCAAACTGTGTCTATGTCAGCATTTCCCTAGATGCTAGTGGGGATATTTTCTTTAACTATTGTGCCAGGACTGCTTGAGAGTAGATGGTTGTCTAGTGTAAGATAAAATTTTTGAAATGTGCTGTTGAGGGGCACCTTCCTACATTTTGTATTTTGGTCCCTGTGTTGGCATGTATGCCCTGCATAAGACCTGCTATATTTTGTGTGCAAGTCCTGTTCCTCCTGTGTGCTGAATTCGTTAATGCAGTGCCTGGGCCTACTTGTTCACCTCTACTACTACCTTTATTGTAGTACAAACTCTATGTACTGTATATTATATATTCCTTTTTGCTGGAGAGATTTTCTTTGGTTGTGATAGGTGAACACATATCTAATTGGATTGGCACACTGCTCAAAACATAGTATTTTTCCATTTTCCACCATACAAGGATGCACAAGGATGTTTAAAATAAATACAATTAATATATATATATATATATTGTAATTTAATGGATTATGTTTACTTACATATTTCTTCAATTTTATGAAAAAATACAATTTCTATAAAATGTACTCATAATCTAATATATAGTAATGCCTTTTATTGTATAATTTTTAAAAAATAATTAAACCCCTTAAGGACAATGGGCGGTCCCTAAACCCATTGAAAACAATGCATTTTGAGCCCGTACATGTACAGGCTTTGTCATTAAGGGGTTAATTGCCTGTTTTACTTCTTTGGGCACAGTAGCATAAGCTACATTAGCTGATAAGTATATCCTTGTTTTGTTCTACATAATGGGCAATATGCCAACTGCTTTGTACTTTTTTTTTAACATGCAAATAGAATCATGTTCGCTTTCTACAAGTGAAAGTGAATCATTAAGTTATTTCCGCTATGTTCCATTAATCTCTCAGTAGATTTGTTCCAAGTGGTAATTAGTGTTATTTTGTTTTTTAGGGTGTATTGGAAATGACAGAACTTCTGTTATAATAAGAAAACTCCATCTTATCTAGAACTCTGGTTGTAACGAGGTTAGCAACGCTTGATTCTTACACCAGCGTCTGTAATGGCTTTGTCTTGTGTGACTTCATAACCTGAAGAATGGTCTTGTGTTGGCTGGTAGAATCCAATATCAAAATGCAACATGTTTAAATTTCAGCAAACATTAAACATTGGAAGTAACTACCTTTGCCATTATTAATACTACCTATAGCGTGTGCTTTTTTGTTAGATATTGTTAGATATTTACTTTACAATCTAGCTCGTTTAAGATGAGATCAGAATCAATGGACCCATCATTATCGAAACAGTCTACTGCACTATAGTTCTGTCCTTTCCTCCTCCTGCCTCTCATAAAGACGGCTGGAAACAAATAATGAAAATCAGCAATCTAACAATAGGCCAGAGACAACTTGATAAGTAACCATGGCGATCTTTAGATGTTGATGTTTAGGTGGCTGCTCCAATGGTATATATATGTACGGTGAATTTGTAACCCATATGTATTGCTTATTTGAATTATTAAACAGTAAACATCATTACTTAGGATTATTTAGTGTATTGGACTGTACAATATAGGGAAATGTCAGAGGTATGCTCTAACGTCAAGCATTATTTATGTATATACCGAATGTATGAATAATCAATAAGCATAGTATCGCTGTACAGAAAGGTATTCAGCAGCGAATGTTAAAAGAATGAACATGATGGAAGGAGCAGAAAAGTACATCTTGACAGGAAATATACTGGAAATGATGTAGATGACGGGATTTGTAATGACAGCGCAAACCGTTTTATCCC
The DNA here is from genome assembly GCA_009364415.1 of Spea multiplicata. Classification (NCBI taxonomy): domain Eukaryota; kingdom Metazoa; phylum Chordata; class Amphibia; order Anura; family Pelobatidae; genus Spea; species Spea multiplicata. The sequence continues at coordinate 10,482 of VKOC01026842.1, forward strand.
TTTTGATGAAACTTATTGCAAACTGGGTTAGAATCATCTTTAGCCCTCTGTTTTTGTCTCTTTAGGATTTTGACATGATAAAATTAAAGTAGCATGAACGTCATAGATTGTAAGCTTGCGAGCAGGGCTCTCTCCACCAGATGTATCGGTTTGTCTTAGTCTGTCAATTCTCGTCTTGTCGTAACCTTTGAATATATGTATTGTATTAAGCTCTGCGTAAACTGTTGGCGCTATATAAATAAAAGATAATAATAATAATAATAGAAACACATAATTTGAAGACAGATAAGAATCATTCAGCCTATCTAGGTCTGCATTTTCTTCCTTATGTAAAGATTTAGACCTGAATCAGGCCGCGCTGTTGTGTTAGATTCAGGGTAACTTTATTCCATGCATGTTTAAATTCCCTCACTGCATCTTCCACCTCCGATCATGTGAGGCTGTTCTATTTATCTACTTCGCTCTCTGTAAAGTAAAATTTCCTTTATTACTAAACCCCCCAAATTGCTCTAAAATAATTTAATAATATTGCTGTTTTTTTCTGCTCATGATTAAAATGGATTAAAATTATGGAATAATGATACTTTCCCTCTAAATTGGGGGATATCATAAACCCTTTAGAAGAAAATAAAATCTAAAGACCTGAAATAGTGAGATAATTATATATTTTTTTCTCCACTTTCATTAAAACTTGCTTTTGCATTGTTTGTATTAGTAAAGCAGCTCTGTTACTACCAGACGACTTTGATAAATGACCTAATAAAGTTCCTTAGTTGAATTAAGGTTCCGGGGAGAATCATAATTGCAGATATCTGTGTAATGCTTTCTTTGATGCAAAATAAATAAATAAAAATACAGTGCACAAAACATACACTTTTTTTGTATCTAAATCTGTTTATGTTTTTGTCTGCAAAAGAGATTTTTGACAAGCAGTGTGCACAAAAAATAGTTGGCAATGATAATTTGTCAAATGAATATAATTTTTTGCTTTGATCAATGCATAGATTTTTTAAAATTATATTCATTTAATTATGAATCTAATAAATATCTGAATATTTGTGAAATTACTGTTATACTAATGCATATTTGTTTTATGAATATTTCCTGCACCCCATTGAATTAAATCTTTCTGCATGTAAATACTATGACCGTGTCCGCATTTTATTGCTTGTGTAATGCTGCCAGTCTATGGATCTTAGAGAAAAGCGTGACTTGAATCCCTAAGGTACTTCAACTCAATCAATTTTTGGTGGGATAGTGTTTTGAAGGGGTCATATATTATCCTGTAAATAAGTATAAAATCTTACATTGTTTGCTCCTGCAAACCCATTTGTATTACTGAAGTATCTACAAATTCACGAGCCTTTGCATGCTTGGAATGCGAATGAATGAATTGTGGGAATTTTACAGTGTCTGTACTAGACAGTGTACATTTTGTTTGTTGGGATATATTTGTTGTGTTCATTATTGGAACAGGCAATGTAAAACAAAAATGTTGATATACAGAATTAATAGCCAGAGATCCTTTGGTACATTATACATTCATATAAAGTAGCCTTTGAGAAGCATCAGAGTTGTACAGTAGTTGTATGAAATGTGAAGATCCATTTTTTTTGGTACTCCTGATGCTCATCTATAATGTAATGGTAAATTTTTAGATATTTTTTTTTAGTAACTTAATGTAACATTAGAAAAAATAATTTCTAGTAATGTTGATGGGCGAAATCCCTCCCTCCCTATGTTGTTTTATTGTGATTAAATCTTAACAATAAAAATGCAGATTTGTTTAGGAGAGTGAAAGTAACAGAACCTTTCATCTATACTGGACGTAGATCATCATTTAGAACAGCGTAATAAAGCATTGGATATATATAATAGTATATCTTTATGCTAGGATATAAGAAACAAAGTAGACACATAACCCAGATAAGTCAAGTGATCCCGCAAGGAGACTCTTTCCTACCTGATTCATTTTGAAGACAAGTTGACACACTAGGGTTTGAACTGATGTGAGCTGACAACCAAGTAGCTTATATTTTGCAAACTGAATAATAGTGGAAAGCAGGACTAAGATGTGACACACGCATTCATGCAAACACCATACACTGATACATACATATGCTAATACCATAAACTAACATAAACATGCACACTATATGTTGATAGTACACACTTTAACACCACATAGTAACATGCACACACATGCTAACAACATTCTCACAGGAAAATCACAGTTTAGTCAATCAGTGTCAACCAAGATGAGCAATCGTCTGAGGTGCCAAGATATTAGGGGAGCCTATGCACTTGTCATGTTTAGATATGTCTAAGAAGCAATCCAAAATCTCTTTGAAGGGGTAGTGAGTGGAATAAATAATTTAGTATTTTATTTGGGCAGTTGTGATGTTCTAGCGCTTTCTCATCCATGGATCATTCTACTAAACGCTTGCTACTCATGTTAGCATAAAGGACCCTGGAGGAATCTGCCGACTGTTTGGAAGTCCAACCAGTTCTGGTTTCTCTCAAGTATCCATCTGCTCTAGATATGATCATTTTGACCAGAGCTTAAATCAATCACTCTCCATTGGCACTCTAGCAAGTGAAAATTCAAAGAGAACCAAACTGTCCATACCGCGGTGCAAATACATGACAGTAAAATTTTTCAAATGATAAAACACATTTAGAGAATGCAGACTGAGATCTAAACAATATCATTTTCAACGTTGCATTCACAGGGAAACCACAGGTCACATTATTTAATGTTTAGCAACGGCAGAGAAGAACCACAAAAAGATTCATGCTTTTTCAAGTCTCGAGACTTCCATTAAAATATAGAATATCTAGAACACAAGCAGCCTTAAAATAGGATGGACACAGATTCTTGATCAAACAGTTAATGAGGGAGTACGAAGCCTGTGTTTGTATTGATCAGGAAGACAAATTCAGAGACAGCATAATGTGGAAGGGAGTGTCAACTGTTTCATTAAGTAAAGATATAGAGTGAACTAGAGAACGCGACAGCAAATGGATACCCACTGTGTCGTCATAATAAATTGCAAATAATCGTTTTATCGAAAATAACACTAAACACCATTAAATCCCATTTGATCCTAACACTGTCACAAATACTTGCATAAAGGATATAATGTTCTTCATTGCCATTATTTTTTGTCTTTGCGGCCATAAAACTGTTGCTCCATCCACTGTGTATATATAATGATAATAATATTTAGGACCATTTAAATTACAATGTTTTATTTAGGTTTGTGACGGTTTCACCAAAAGGCCATTTCACATTATCCAAATTAGGATATTTTTGTGCAAAGTAATGTTAACAAAACCCACCATATATTTGTAAAAAAAATAACTATAAACTAGCTCAGACAGAATATATAGCTACATAATTAAATTACTCATTTCATACATTTCAATGTTTGATGTCAACTGAATGTGCTAATTTGTAAGCAATTAACACATTCAATGAGAACCTAAATATAAACATAACTCATTTTAAAGGGGAACTGTCATGTTCTCACTTTTTGCATAACTGAATTAATATATGAAAACTACATATAGCTTGTGCCTTATACATTTCAACAACAGGGATGGAATAATTCAATAAAACACTATTATGAACATTAATTCCCTTACATTATATCTAAACCTCTGAACCTCTAGTTCTAGATTATGACATCTTCTTCTAACATTTTTCCTCATTTGGAATAAACTTTCCTACTGCAGTTTACTACATCCCTTGAGGTATTTAAATGCTTCTATCGCTGCTTTTCTCTCTTCTTTCCTCTGAGTGGAATATATGTTGCTTATTTTATTTGCAAACAACATTAAATAGGTTTATTTAGTATACCAAAACTGTAAACTGTAGCATTGTAGTAACAGGTGCAATTGAAGAAAGTAAAGGAATGAAAAATAAGAAATTTCAAATCCTGTTTTTGGACTTTAAGGGACTTTTGATCCTGACCATTATTTCTTCACCTTAAACACTCTTGCGCTCTCCTAGGAGCCTTTCACAATAAAGTCATACTGCATTTTATAAGTGCTCTCTGTAAGGTGATGCCCTTGCCATGTACTACATTATATCCTACAGCTGTGCTTTTACCCTCGCGAAGCCTCAGAATCCCCTGCAAAGCAAATGAATTTAAAGGTGGACTTACAACTAAATGTTTTTCTTGTTCCCCAAGGCATTTTTATTTCTATATTTAAAATAAATGGTCTGGGTGAAACAAAATTGGCAATGGCCAAGAAGGTCCTTAATGGGACCGTCTTGTGTCCCATGCAGCCCCAACAATGAGCAACGGAAATTAAAGTACTTGCTCAACTCCTGCTGTGTCTGTATGTAATAATATATACCATATTTATGTTAACTGCCCCAATTAAATTGTACAGCACTGCATAATATGTTGGTGTTTAATTAATAAACGGTAATAATAAGTGAAAATAACTGACCTAATGCCCTTGCAATTAAAAATATGTTTTAATATTATTATTGATATTTTTTTTGAATTATGTTATTGAGCTTGCATGCCTAACATCCTCTAACTAGCTAAACTGGCTTGCTAATGCTCAAGGCTGTCTTGTTTGATGTAGGATACTTTGCCTTCCTGCAATAGGAAGGTTGATGCTGTATCCAGAAAGTGACAAGGTTGTTACTCTTTGAAGCTGGGAGTTCTGTTTTCTGGAAGACATAAGCTTTAACCTAGGATGCGTACCTCCTGCCAGGTTATACTCACACCACAAGTGACTTGGCTCTTTGATGACAAGACGTTTGTCCAGTTTTTATGGTGGACCCGTGATGGTCTGTGTGTGTTGCTCTGGTATATTAAATGTTCTAAAAATTCCAGAAAATATTGTATAAATTATATATTCTCTTTTGTAAAAAAAAAACCCATGAAATATAATATACATTAACATCAGAAGGGATCATTTGAATTGTATAAAAATGTTTACACTCATGTTATTAAATTAAAGTTTAGGGACACGAAATTCTAACGTACATACATTCCAACATTGCAAATTTACCGAGAAATTATCTTTTTGTGAAATTGACATAAAAAGTCAGTAATCTTATCAGCTTTTTTTTCATATTTCACATGCATTTCAAAAGTTGCTGTAGGATGTATAACTGACTATGCTGCAGGAAAGTGGTCCTAGAACATCAACAAGTCCAAAAGAAAGAAGTGACAAGAACGTTTGCTGGAGAGTTTCAGCTCCTTGACTTCATTATACTGAGCATTACCCAGTGAACTTTAAGAAAACCTTGGCTGACCCAGTATATTTAAATCAGTGAGATTATTTGAAAGTCTTGTTACACATTGAATTATACATTATACAAAGCCAACTCAGCCCTTCTTGCTGGAGAAAACTGCTAGTATTGGTCCTTTATAATGAATTGTGAAGTGAGTGAGATAAAACTAGACTTGTGCGAATGGACTAAAAAAAAAAAATTCTGGCAATTTTTTCATTTCATTTTTTGGTCAATCTGAAAATCTGAAGGCATAAGAAAAAAAGACAGAAGAACAAGAAGATGTAAGATGAAAAGTGGAGCTGCGCGACACAAAGACAGGGACACAGAAGAGGTCGGCCGAGAAGGTAGGGAGATATTCTGCAAGAAGCAGAGTGAATAAGAGAGTGGAAGAAGCAACACAATCTAAATAAAAATTCAGACCTCTTTGCTACGTTTTTTGTTTGTTTCGTTGGTGCCCCCTCCTTTTTTTAGGGGATTTGTACGAATTGCCAAAATATGCAAATTTCAGTAAAATTGCAATTTGAATGCACAAGTGTAGTCAAACCAATAACTATCCTGTGAACTGTCCTGCCCACTAAAACTTTGGTGAACCCAATACTGCCACAATATATACAAAAGTAGGATAAGTAAAGTTATTTACTCTAGCTGCCTAAAATGTGATAAAACAAGGTACGGGTAAACTATTAGCTATACTCTCATTGGAGGGCAAAAGAAAGAATTGTAAATTTACTTTGGATTTTGAAGTTAACGTAAAGGTTGCTTTTGAGCTGTGAGTAAGGTATTGGTCAAATAAAATCTATTGATGAGCAGGTGGGGGAGCTGTGTTCACAGCTTTGTGTTTCTTTTCACAAGGAAAATATTTAAAATAAAATCATTTCAATCGACAAGGTAATGCTTGAAGTTAAAGTTAGGGCTACGTCAAAATTTGTTTTTTATGTACTAGTGTATTAAATGGAAACCAATATTGAAATATTACATACAGGACAATACAATACATATAATGGTAATGTAAAATAAAGTACAGTGTCTGTGCTCAAACATTGGAACAGGTGGTCCTCACACTTGCTTTAATAAAGAAAAAGTAATCTAACATGAAATCACGTAGGTGCAGTCAAAATACAGGAATACTCAAGAACCCCACCCTAGGTCCAGCTGAGTGAATGTTCAGTGATTTTTATTGCACCAACCATGTTTGGTCTTTCTCAAGCTTCAGAAGAAAAAAATGGTACTGCTGTAGGGAACCACTGCATGCAAGGGTTAGGCTAATAACCCATAGGGCATAATTTAACAAATGGCCAAGTTTAAATTAAATTAAGTATAGTCTTATACTCAGTAGAGGCCACTGACAGAACAATTTGAGACCTTTGATCAAAACCAAAAGGAGCATGCAACCAAGGGCCCTCACGCTTATGGAAGCTAATTAGCATCTTGTTCAGGCGTTCTGCTTTTAGAAGCCCACAAATGTATTTGTATTGTTTCAAGTCAATGCACACAATTACTGGCAAAGTCTACAAGTGGAAAGATAGAAACAAAATGGAAATGTGGGTAGAATATTGACATTAGCAGGATAAAAGTTAGTCATGTCAACGTGTACTCCAAAGCAAAGCATGGTTTTCCAGGCTTGTGTATTAATCTGCTATATGAGAAACATGATCCTAGGGAGATAATAAGCAGTTCTACTTGCTCCCATCAACAGGAGCACACCCTGGGACCTTGAGATTCTGCTCTGGTATGGTAGCTAAATGGTTTTAATATTTTCTTTATGAAAACATGACTTTCATGAGTTAAATGTATTATGAATCGTTACCTGTAGTCAAGCAGGGATTTCATCTATGGTACATTCTTGAGAAAAGCACCAACTTGGAAGCTGGAATTTGAATCATATCTGAGTGAAATATGGGGTTGGAAGGTGTCAGCTCTGGACTGTATGTCTGTTGAGAACCTGTCCGTTCATCCTGGGACCCTGAGCTCTGGGGGCATCAAGCACATTAATATAATATTTATTTTTATATCATGGATACAAACACTGGTATATAAATGAAACAATTGAATTGTTTTGTATCATCTCATGATGTAATGGTCAGATCTTCCTGAGACTTTTTTTTTTACATTATTCCACAACTTTCTTTATCAGGTTTCTTATGATTTCTGCTTTTTTCAGCATTCCCTTTAATCTTCATTTATTTGTTTATTCCTATCTTCAGCCCTATACATCACTTCTGTTCCTCTGTCCTTGTTCCTCCTGCACACTGTAATTCCCTTCATCCTTCACTGTAGCTAATTAAAGCCTTTGACTCCACTGGCAGCTCTATGTTTCTCTCACTGCAGTATACAGAATGGATTTAAAAATACGCCATGGGCAGGAATTATTTTAAATTTTTTAAAACAAGGTCTTTTCTGTTCTGTGCTCCAGAGCTGATAACAGAGACCAAGCATAGAATTTATTTATTTATGTAGTCCCTGGAGTTTAAAACCTAAGCAATACAGATCTTTCTGTCTGCATCATTTTTCTGAATATATACAAGGCCGTATTAGAGATGGATGAATTTGCTTATTAACCCCTTTAATTGCATAGATGCGACTAAGTCATTCAATGCAAACCACCATTGGAGGATAAATCAGAGTGTGTTCAATGGTAATTTCTATCTAAACATGTTTCCAAGGATTACATAATGCATCTATCTATCTATCTATCTATCTGATTTTCTTTATGTATATTTTCACAAACCACAATATGAAAATTAGCGTGATCTGGTTCATTGCACATTATCTGGTACCCGATAGGTTAACCCAAGCCTCCCTACATGCATGTTGTGTCTTCTAAACTTTAAAAAAAAAAGCAAATAAAAAATCTATTACTTCCCTACCATGCAGTCAAATATGTGAATAGTTAATAAAAAATAAATTATTCCCGGTAATTTCACGATTAGTGGAGCAATAAATAAACTAACCCTCTTCTCTTTATTCGGAGCTATAAAAATCTTTATTTAATGTTCATATTGTTTGCACAAGAGTATACATTTCATTTGCATGCTTCAGCTTATAAACCATTAGTAGAAAAATTAAGTGGAAGCGGGAAACGGATGAATGCATTTACCTTGGTAGATGCATATGTATAAAAGAAAATATTTTTTTTTTTTCACGTTACATCATCTTAAGCATTGCAGCTGCTACTCTGGAGTATGCACCACCAGCTTATTCATGGGCTCAAGCAACAGTGGTGGAATCAATTAAATTATCCAGAGACGATTAGGACACTATCAGAGACACTTGACAAATATGTTCTTACAAGGCACAGACTAGAAAGGACTTTTGAGTTGTCAGAACATTGCTTTCTGACCAAATGTATTCAATGTTGACACTCAAATCGTATGATATCACATATTGGTCTGTCCATTATACCTGATGTCACAGTATGCTAGACCCACACCATGTGTGAGGGTTTGAGTTTTTATGACACATGACACTTCTAAAAAAAAAAAACATTGTTGCCGAGTTTATGCTCATTTTATGGACTGCCTGACCTAAAACCTACTTGTGGTTCAAATGACTAAATTGTAGTAAATCAGGGGACAGTTGGCCCCCTATGTCCTTGATAGTTCTTCCCTGCCTGACCGTTAGTGCCAACAATTTACGCAGAGATGCGTATTAAACAGAGATATGATTGATGGGTATAACCTATTAACTATATAACAACGCTCATATTAATATGAACCAGGCGAATGGGCGCCAATCCTTTAAGACTAATACTGGGAATCCAGACGATTCTACATCTATGGCTACATTATCATAAAACATTTTAACTGCTGTTTGTTTCATGTTTTTACTTCACATGTTCTCCTTCCTGGCAAATGTTTTTGTACATGAGCCCAATTATCCAAAAGACCATATTGAATTTACAAACAAGCACTTAATACTTGCTGTGATTCTCAGGAAACACACACACACAGCTGGGAAAACATTTAGACAAAATTAAGCCTTATTATGAGAAACAGACAAGTTAAACAGACCTATAACATAAGTAGATAAATTAGTGTAGAGGCCAAAACAGCCAACATGTTCATAGCTGGACATGATTGTATTTGGATAGTGGGAATATATTTTATTTCAAACAGGTATGACTCGAAAGGACCAATATAAGAAAATGTAGCATATTATTGCCATTGGACTAAATCAACCTTATACAAGAATGTGCTATATTTTTTAGATATGCACTCCTCTCAACACTTCCAATGGCAAAAGGTGCACTTATGTTTTAAGGGATTTGATAAAAGAATGGATGGGGCAAATCTTTAAGAAAAAAAGTAATCTCCGGAGATAACACAGGGTAGAAAGAGAGGCAAAAAGGTGACGTCTGATGGACAGAATTGTATGCTAGAAGAGGCTAACTGGAGAGGAGAGAGTTGGTTGTGTGAGCTGGTAGGAAGTTCCTTGAGCTGTTTAAGGTAGAGGGAACAGCAGTACTCATGTACACTTTTCACCCAGATCTGTCCAGTTCTATGCCCTGATCCTACAACTTTATTTTCTTTTGTGGATAGCCACATCCCTTAACTGACCACAGGACCTTCCTGACTCCTATATGTAGCAAGAGAGGGAGCGCTCCAGAGGCGGCAGCCCTGGGAAGCTGTCAGGTATGATTAGGGTAGGCATAGCTTTTCTGTCACAATGTTTGGGTGCAGGGTCTTGAGTGTAGCTATTTGTTATCTCTACAAATATCTATCAATAGGTCACAAATTAACATGAAAAGTCTCGGTAAACCAACACCCCTTGATCGTGCATATAATAACTTAACATAACACTAAAACAAAAGAGAGAGTTGGTTTTATTCACTAAACGGAGAGTTGGCTGGAGAATTTACAGGAAAGTTGCAATTTCTACCACCTCCATTCTCTATTCTTTATGAAGGTCTGAGGATGGCAAGTTTCTCCAGCAAGAAGCTCTGAGCTGATCTTTACAATTCATAATTTACAGGGTGAGGAGACTGAAGAAATCTCGCTGAGATTAAATCAAATATGCATTGTACAGGACCAAGCTCTTCCTGCAGCAAAAATCCCATGTGGTTGATCTTTAATAATGTAATAATGTATACTAAAGTTAAGGAGTTTCAACCTCAACTCTCCCGTCAACTCTCCCATTAGTGAATAAGTATATTGTGTGCAGAGAGGTGGGTTCTGCCAAATATACACCATATTCTGCATAGAAAAAAACTGAAGTAGCAAATTCATGGGTGCGATTTTCAAAATCAGCATTTTGGTCCATAGACAAAGAGCCTCATATATGGTGTTTGAGACAGGCTGGGGCAAAGGATTTTCATACCTTTGAAGAAACCATCATATTCCGTTTAGATTTCAGACCAAGGTTCCCTATTTACGTTTTAATTACAGTCATCAACAATACTTCAATTGTTTTTTCAATATTAATGGCATTGTGTGGGAAGGATGTTGAATGATTTACGATCATCCCATAAGAGCCCTGTCTGGATATTTAAACAACAGCATAAATGGATGCAGTTAAAGGCTTCTCTTTTATTGAACTGTGCTTAAATGCCTGTTTCAGTGAAGATAGTTTCAACTCGATGAGGAAAAATTCCAGGTCTTGTGCGGAGAGATCAATACAGAACACTGCTGCCTGTGTATACAGTTCTCTGTGAACTATGCTGTACACACAGAACAGTTATGAAATGAAGAAGACTCAACCAGTTTACCAACAATAAGGGCAGGCATAAATGAAACGTTCTTTCTGAGCGTTAATGGCTTACAAGGAGTGCAATAAAAGGAAGAGCCATGTAATTTGTTTAACATTTATATTCCTTTAAAATATTTATACTATTCCTTCCATCCCTTCTTCTGTGTGAAAGACTCTGCATACCAGTGTACTCTGGATGTTTCTGTTTGTTAAATGTTTCTGTTAGTTTTATTTACTTGCACCACATTTGCTCCAAATATGACCTTAACAAATTGACCATGCACCGTATGTGGTGCCTATTCCATCATACCCATTATAAAGCACACTATTCTGGATTATTGCTTACCAAACATTGATACATATAGAAGATGCTCAAAAGTAGGAGTATAAAATGTGATTGGTATTGTGTAGAAGTGTATATGCAATCTCTATCGGAGCTTGCCTTATGCATGTTACAATTTACATTTTCGTATTATGTAGACATATATTACCAGGGAATATTTTTTAAAGGAGAAATTCCAATTTACTAACTCATACTTCAAACTTTTAGTCTAATGAGCTAGCTTTGTGTATATACTTTACAGCAGTGGCAAATCACATTATTTCACATAAAAAGCCATTTTATTATAGTTTATATTTTCTTATTTTACAGATATGATTGTACTTGTTTGTTTTTGTATTTTAATAAACATGTTTACATTGATAGCTAAAGTTGATATGTTATAAATAATGCTACAAGTTCTTTTAAAAAAATATATTGGCTTAAATAACAGCATGTACCTGGGAAATACAAGTTGTACCTGGGAAATACAAGTTGTACCTGGGAAATACAAGTTGGATCACGGTGACCACACCCCTTAGAAGAAAGAAACATATTATATCAGGGATATTCTTAGGCTTCATCAACTTTTAGCAAGTAGACTTCTATTTCTTTGTGCTCATATGTAGCTGAACTTGTAGAGGTTCATTCATTGTGCTGGTACTTATTGGGAGAGCTTCATGTAAAAACCCTTATCTTGCAATATACACTTGAAATATCTATAACCAAATGTCTGTATTGTGACAAACCCTGTAGCATGAGGGCCATAAGCCTCACATTTAGGGGTCTTAAGCACAGTGCTCTATGGTAATCAGAGTCAGGAACACCACCTTCTAGCAAAACAGGTATTTATTTTGCTCAAACCCCAAAACCAAATCATAAAAAGAAAACCTAGCTCCCAATTGGAGCCCTCTCTACCTAAACTATGCTGGTCCAGACTGACCAGCCTAAATACCCACTAATTCGACCTCCCAGCCAGACCCAGCTACGCCAGGCTCTGGAAAACCTCCCCCAGACAGCACACAAAAGGTCCAGGCAGGTATTGCCTCACTTGGCTCAGGGATGGTCTTCGTCTTCTTCTTCTTCTTCCTCTGCTTCAGGGCCTCTCCTTGCCCTGGGAGTGCAGGGAACTTCTTCTTCCCCCAACAGTCTCTCTGAATATTAGGCTCCAGGGGTTTTTAATGCCCAGCACCTGTGCCTGATGCCGACCCCATAGGAATCCAGGACCGGATCCTGCACACTTCTAGCCTCCTGGAAAAGCCAGCATGGATTTTGCACAGAATGGGGGAATGGAGCATTGGCCCACCCTGCTCTCCAATTGCTCCACCCCAGTGACCCATATTTACCCAAATGCCAAACTAAGCATATATATATATATACACTCATTGGCCACTTTATTAGGTATACCGTGCTAGTACCGGGTTGGACCCCTTTTGCCTTCAGAATGGCCTTAATTCTTCATGGCATACTTTCTACAAGGTGCTGGAAACATCCTTCTTAGATTTTGGACCATATGGACATCACGCAGTTGCTGCAGATTTGTCGGCTGCACATCCATGATGCAAATCTTCCATTCCACCACATCCCAAAGGTGCTCTATTGGATTGAGATCTGGTGAACTTATTGTCATATTCAAGAAACCAGTTTGAGATGATGTGAGCTTTGTGACATGGTGCATTATCCTGCTGGAAGTTTGCCATCAGAAGATGGGTACACTGTGGTCATACAGGGATGGACAAGAATACTCAGGTAGGCTGTCACATTTAAACAATGTTCAATTGCTACTAAGGGGCCCAAAGTATGCCCCCACACCATTGTACCACCATCCTGAACCGTTGATACAAGGCAGGACAGGTCCATGCTTTCATGTTGTTTAAGCCAAATTCTGACCCTGCCATCGGAATGTCGCAGCTGGACTTGAGACTCATCAGACCAGGCAACATTCTTCCAGTCTTCCATTGTCCAATTTTGGTGAGCCTGTGCAAATTGTAGCCTTAGTTTCCTTTTCTTCGCTGACAGGAGTTTGGTCTTCTGCTGCTGTAGCCCATCCGCTGCAAGGTTTGATGTGTTGTGCGTCCAGAGATGGTATTCTGCATACCTTGGTTGTAACAAGTGGTTATTTGAGTTACTGTTGCCTTTCTGTCGTGTCAAACCAGTCTGCCCATTCTCCTCAACAAGGCATTTTCATCCACACACCTGCAGCTCATTGGATATTTTCTTTAATCCCAGTAGATCATCAGTTTCTGAAATACTCAGACCAGCCCATCTGGCACCAACAACCATGCCACGTTCAAAGTAACTTAAATCCCCCTTCTGATGCTCGCTTTGAACTTAAATGAGTTGTCTTGACTACATCTACATGCCTAAATGCTTGAGTTGCTGCCATGTAAGTGGCTGATTAGCTATTTGTGTTAACAAGCAAATAAACCGGTGTACCTAATAAAGTGGCCAGTGAGTGTATATATATATATTTTTTTTTTTTCATGGAAATCCTGTAGATTAACAGCAGTTTTTTACAATTCTTAAATTAGTTTAGGGTTTGGAAAAAAATGTTTACCTAAACAAACATAATTATAGTAAATCCAGGATTTGCACTAACACAATGTTTATGACATCATCCCCGCTCTCTGCATGAATAGCCTGCACATAGTGGTGAGGGAGCACTAAAGCAGAGATCTAAAATGACCGGCGCTGCGCTCCACCACACGATGGAGGATGGAAGATGCAAAAGGTAAGAGATGGTGTCAGGGTACATCCAGGCTTACAGCTGCATATCTCATTTTCTCTGTCTTGCTACAGTTACCATTTGCTGTAATCCATTCCTGGATTTCCATATGCTCTGTTTTGTGCTTCTGATTCCTTGATTCCGGTTTTGCTCTTAGCTTCAGTTCTGTTTCCTTTATAAGGTGTGCTCCAACCGTTTGAAATGTTTATCTCAGTCTGCAGTCTAAAGGTATGTCATTCTTGGTTCTGTGTTTAGGTTCAATGTTTAGTTTTAGCTTATTCGTAATTCAGTAGGCAGGGTTTTGCATTAGGACCCACCGAATATTGGAGTACTTTGGCGTAGTGGTGGGCTAAGCATACTATGGCCATATGGTGTGACAGAATGTCCAATTGTTATCTTATAGTCCTAGGCTAGTCCTGTATTTATGTGTGTCTGTCTTTTTATACCTTTGCCCTCTTTTCCCTGACTCATCTGAGGATTTCGGTTCTTCTCTCCTCTCCCCATGTCCCATTTAAGATGTCCTATCCTTGCTTAAAGGAGAAGCGTCCAAGGATTTCGGCTCCTCACTCCATCTCCTGTGTTCCTTGCCTTGTTTCCTGTCCTTTGTTGTGTCCTGTACTATGTATGGCTATGTTTCTTGCTCGGTCTTCCTGTCCCTTGCTCGCTCTGTCGCCCTTGCTTCCTATGTTTCTGTTGTTACTCTGCTTAGCTTCCATACTCCCAGCCAGCAGCATTCTGCACATGATTCTAGTGCTATGTCTCATGCCTGCAGGATATTACCAAGTTCTGCTTTGTTCTGGACAACATCAGCTGCTATGTCAGGGCCCTGGTATGTGGCCTCACAACCCTAGATGCCCACTTGGGGGAGTGCAGTCTCTACTATTGCACAATAACTCCTGAACACCATCTTTGGACGCTCTTGGTTATTACAGTCGTCTGTATGGACCCAGTCCCTGACAGGTGGAAAGAAAGAGGTGTAAGGGCAGTATATGTGTGTGTGTGTTTATAAGCTTATGTGTATGTTTAAGAGCAGTGTAGGTATTTTTAAGCTGGTATGTGTATGTGCATATATGTGTGTGTGTAAAGGCAGTGTATGTGTATATATTTGTTTATGGGCAGGTGTTTGTAAGGGCAGTGTATGTGTATATGTGCATTAATGGGCAGGTGTGTCTATGGGCAGTCATGCGTCAGGGCTGTGTATGTGTATATGTGTGTTTATGGACAGGTATGTGTAAGGGCAGTGTATGTGTATATGTGTGTTAATGGACAGGTGTGTGTAAGGGCAGTCATTTGTAAAGGCAGTGTATGTGTATATGTGTGTTTATGGGCAGGTTTGTGTAAAGGCCCTGGGAGGGAGGCTAACACTATATATTTTTTTAAATTAAAAACAAAATCTCTGCTACTACTCTTCCAATGATGCTCAGCCATCATGGTGGACACCTGGCTGGCTGAGAATTATGTTCACAGCTAAAATCTGCACTGTTGACTGCATCATGGGAATTCAATTAAATGTACTGGTCATTTGTAATATGCATGACTGTGCTGATAAAAATAAAATGTGTTTTAAGTTGTGATGTAAGTGCGATATTGTAAAGCGGAATTGCTTGCATTGGTGAGCAGCACAAGAGCGATTAAAGAGAAAAAGCGTCCCTCTTTCACATTTTGAAATGTTAGGAGGTATGATTTAGCCATTTACCCATTATCCTGATTTACTATTATAGGAATTCTTACCGCCATTAACCATTGCTCTCGATTTCCAAATTGAGTGTGTGAACTCTGTAGTGTATAATTGAAATAATTCTAAATTCAATTTAAAATTTGTTATAGGTAAAGTGGGATCAGCTGTTTTGGAGCACAAGTGAAGCTTATTAAGGTATATCAAAATCAGTAAAATACACCGGTCTCCACTTCCAGGTCATAACTCCTTGGAGTTTAAGGGGGAACCTACAGGCCATCATACATGGGAAATTTTCAAGTACGACAATCGGATGGCAAAGGATGACCAATAGAGTTACTCTTACAGACCCTTAAATCCTGACACGATCACATAGATTCCTGTTAACCCCTGCTATCCTGTGAAAGACTTAAGATAGGGACCAGGGAGATTTTGCCTTAACTATTAGGCTAGCCTAGTATATATATATATATATGAAGAAGAACACGAACAAATGAAGATTCTTAATTTTTGGGTGTCTGCATGTACATTTATCCACTGCCAACAAAAACGCAACATTTTTGTTCGTTTTCATGTTCTCCCCAATACAAATGCACAAAGCTAGTTTTATGTCAGCCATAGTTTTGCTTTTAATCTTTTATCTCGCCAAACCCAACTTTTGCTTAGAATTTCCTCACAATTGAATCTGATGAAATTCTCACAGTTGTAGTATTAGCTTTGGATAAGGGGAGTTTTACTAGTAAGAGATCTCATCTCTCTAATCCTGAGTGCCTATTATTGGGTCCTTCAAGGTAACATTAACGTCCTTACAGTTTATATGTTTGTGTTTTTTTTTATGCGCACCTTGGGCATGTCATCCCTTTTATAATAAAAAGAATATCGCAATTTGTAAAGATCACTATATAAAGTATTGCCAAGTGCTCACACAGATAAGGACAACTGAGACACTAGGTTTTAACCAGTTGAGGGTACATATCTATCATAGCTGGTTGCTAGGCATACAATATGGAGCTGGTTCATGAAGATGAAACTGTAGGGGCCAGGATGCAAGTCATACTCTCCATCATAATTTCCATATAATTTGTAGACAAAAATAAAAGTATATGAATCACTGTAGTATTTCAATTGTTAATAAACATGTAAACAAAAAATCCTAATGTACGACAAGCAGTTTTTTGACAATGCTATGGAAAAGGTTTAGCAAACACAATAACACTATTTCTGTTCGCTGTTTTCATGAGTGCATGGTAGCAAGAAACAAAGCAATTGCCATCCCATGACAATGCCGTGAAATAGCTCTTCACATATTGCGCTGTGTGTTGGGATTTAGCCTGAATCAAAATTGCCTTGATACATAGACCCCTAAAAATCCCAGTCATTCGACATGCATGACCACAGCTAAATACCTAATCTATACAGTGTCTGCCAATGTACTGACAATAAAAAGCTAAAATAAATATAAAAATAGCGTAATGCAGTTCTAGGAATTAGATACTTGTCTAAATGCCGATGTTCACCACTCTTCTGGTGAAAGTCAATGTTCACTAATAGAAGTGTTTACATTTTTTTTATTAATAGTGTCATTATTGATTCCGGAGGAATTCTGTATATGTGCCAAAAGAAAGACAAAAGAAGAAAATGAAACCAGGGAAGTGGAGGAAAAAAAAACTGTAGCTGCTACAACTCCAGTTCCTTTCTCAGTAGTGGTGTGTTGGTGTGAGCGCTAGTTTAACTAATGGACAGTGGTAGTATAAAAACAATAATTGTAATATTCAATATTGTTGACTGCTTGGATGCTCCTGTGTCAGCGATTGATGCAGAGCTGTGGGATGTGATATCATATCCTGGAACACAGCACAGAAGCTGCATGCACCATGAGGGAGCACTGAAACAGGGGCTTCTAGGAATACTTCTCACTTTCATAACAGGTGGGGGTATCAGTGTCGGCATTAAACTGTCCGTGTACAGAGTGTGTGCTTTTGAGGTGTGTCAGTGTACGGTGTTAGATTAGATTGGGTATTAGTGTATGGTGAACGCGTATAAGGGTGTCAATGTATAGTGTTAGACTGGGTGGAGCGTCCATATACAGTATGAGGGTAATATTTTTAAGGCCTATCAGGGTCAATGAGTACTGAAGAAGCTACCTGGGACCAAGGTCAGTCTCTATGATTTGGCAACTCTCCTGGGCAATCCAGGACATGTCATTCATCAAAACAGAACTCAACCCTGCAAACCATTATTTTATTAAATGCACTTTTTTTTAACCAAATTAGATTTTCATTATCCAGCTTCTTTCACCAATGACACAATACAAACATTTCCCTCATTCCCAATGATTCTTTTAGTGTGTTTTGTATAGGTGAACAATTTAGGATTGGATAAAATACAAAATGTGACAGTTTCCCTTTTGTCTCTTCCTAATTAGTTTATTTACAATTTTTGGTAAATGAAACAAAAAACGCAAACAAGATATGGGCACAGATTTCTCCACAACTGTTACTCCATAAAATAGCTGTGGTTCAAAGAGCCAATGTACGGTTCTTTGATTGTTTTCAGCACATGCAAAAAGTTGCCAGTGTCATTCGTCAGTAATGACAGCTAAGCATCTGATACCACAGGAAGCCATAGCACAACTAAAAAAAACCCCCCTTATTTATTCAATGAGTCACATCATACATTTGGCATAATTACATTTAACAGTACCAAAGCTGCACCTACACTATATACGACGCAGCAGGATCTATCAATCATTTATACCAAATTACTTTCATATTCATTTTTTCAATAAAAGTCACCATGCAGTTATTTTGCAAAAGTAGCCCTGGGGTGTAGATTTAGATTTTCTACCCTTATAACAAAATACATGAGTACAGTAGTTACCTGTATGTAATAATATTTTATAGACTGTTTAAATTTTATAGACTGTTAAATTTCTATGCTTAGTACCTAACTGTAATGAAAGGATCAGGGTACATCTTTGCCTAGTCACAACAACAAAAAAAGTGCTGCCTGCTATTAAATTATGTATTATTCAGAGATGCTTGCAACCTGTCATTCCTGTCAATGGGAATCATATTTGCTTAGGCTGTTATAATTTCTACATAATGAACTTTATTCAACTGTGGATAGAAAATGAGTTGTTTTCTTTGTCTCTCTCTCTTTTTTTTCATCAAAAAAGAAATACAAAAAATAAAAAAAAACCCACAATGTGGTTAAAATAAGCCCAAATTATCTACAGGGATTTGCACCAAGGCTAGAAAGCATTCGTTATTGAGGGTATATTCTAAGAAAACAATAACATTTGGTAGAATAATATGAAAGTCTCCTTGCAGAATTCAGTTAAATTAAAGCTTGATTGGGAACAGATGTAAGAACCAAATTTTGAAGCACAATCTACCTGAAGCCGAGGGAAAAGCTACTGTGTTTTCTGTGAGACGTATGCATGCTTGACACTTTTGTATGTGTTATAATTATGTGGCATGTTTTTTTTTTTATTTTTTTTCAAATAAAAGTTTATTGAGGACCAAGGAGATAAAAAATGTGAGCACATAAAGAGCGTACGCAATCAGCAGTTGAAATACAACAAATCAGGATCGAAGACAAGGAGCATAAGAATACAGATCCACAATGGTTCGTATAGAAGACATAGGCTGCCCAAGGCAGGGTTACAACGTTGTCGACAAACCGAACAATGCGGAGAAAACTCCTAGAGAAAGTAAAATAATATAATTGCGGACGGAATTACAAAAGGTGGTCCAGTTTTTACATGTAAAGGCAATGTTGTGAACCGAACTATAATAAAAGAACCAAAATAAAACAAAATAACAAAACGTATCGTATTCTGTAGTATTGCGTTCGGTGGTGTGGGAAAGAAAAAAGTACTAAACATGGCATACCCAAAAGTAAGGCAAGTTGAGAGGCGGTTAGGAGAAGTGTGTAGCGTAAACGGAGCTGTGAATCGTTTATTGTAATTTGTGTGTCCTGTTTTGATTGATCTTTGTACCGGTAACCTCAATTAACCTTGAATCAGAAGAACCAAATTACCCCTATGTACTGTACATTTCACAAATTATATATTATATTATTATACAAATTACGGGTCTGCTACCACCAACCAGAAAGAGGTTGTTTTGTAGCAACAGTGCAAAATACAAATACATTTTGATATGCAAGTTAAAAGCAAATGATAAACTTGAGAACTTTCCAGGATAGGCTGGGAATGTGGCTTTACAGGGGTGTTGTCTAATATAACTTCAATTGATCGGCAATACAGTGCAGACATTGTTAATGTTGTAAATGACTAATAATTAGAAATGGCTGATTTTTAATAGAATATCTTCATAGGCATACAGAGGCCCTTTATCAACAAACATCACTTCTCTGTTCCAATGGCACATTGTGTTGGGTAATGCAACTCCAAGTTTAACCCCTTAAGGACCAAGCTGATTTTTTATTTTTTTTGTATCCTTTGGGACCAAGGCTGTTTTAATATTTTAGCTGTAATTTTCTCCTCACCCATTTAGTGTATCCACACAAGTTACATAATTATTTTTTTCAGGACAAGAAGGGATTTCTTCAGATACCATTTTTTTGATCATATCATCTAATTTCCTATAATAAAATAATATGATGAAAAATTGAAAAACAACACGTTTTCTCACTTTTACTTGAAAAATCTTTTACTCATCCAAAAAAGTAAATGAAAAAACCTGCTAAATAGACTTTGTCCTGAGTTTAGAAATATCTAATATTTTTATGTTTTTTTTAAATGCTGGTATTTTAACCCTTTCCATGCACTAATTCTACTACCACCCTCTGTCAACCTTTATGGTAGTAATTTATTTTGTGTTTTTATCACTCCAGGTATGGATTTACAGCTCCTGGTGTATGTGACTTTCAAACAAGACTTTATTATGTGTACAGTGATACCCCTCATGCATTGGTTTGTCGGGTTGTTTGGGAGGTAAAATGCCACATTTAGGAAGTGCACATTTTTTAACTTGGAACTTTGACATCTGGTCCTGCTGCCCCCTTGTCCTAATCTTTGAAGCCGGCTAATTCAATTTAGCCCCAAAAAACCATATCATCATGCCCAAGCAACCAGTACATGCTAGAACCTGGGCATGATAGGAGTGTGATTGCTGTTAGTCATATATATATATATATATTTGCTATTGACTTTTTTTTAAATAAAAGTGTTTTTTTGTTTTTGTTTAAGATGTGGGAGCGTCATGCGGTCATTTTTCGTTCAGTCAAGTGAATGCCTAAAATTTCAGGTCCCTAATTTTTTTCATTTTGGTTGTATAATATAAGTATATACTATATATAATATTTATATATATACTAGGCCAGACACTAAAGTGGTAGGCCTACACCACATCAGTGTTTGGCTTAGTATATAGTGATTGGGGTTATGCTGCATTATTGTCAATGTCTGGCTCAATGATAGGTGTTATGTTGTACCACGGTCAATGTGTGCCTCTGTATATAGTCATAGGTGTTATGCTGTACCACCGTCAGAGCGTGCCTCAGTATATAGTGATAGATGTTCTGCTGAACCACTGTCAGTGTTTGCCTCAGTATATAATGATAGCAGTTATGCTGTACCACCGTCAATGTTTGCCTCAGTATATAATGATAGCAGTTATGCTGTAACACAGTCAATGTCTGCCTTAGTAAATAATGATAACAGTTATGGTGTACCCCTAACAATAGAAGCTATGCAGTTTTAGAGAGTGTGTGTGGGGGCCCCACGTACAGGATCCGCCCCAGGTGCCAAATACTCTAGGTACGCCCCTGCACACAACAGTTTTATGCGGCCCGGAGCCTCAGCTTGTGATTCGTTCATAATTTACTTATGCAGTGAGAATTTCATCTTTAAAAAATACATTACAGTAAGTAATACTATTGTGTAACTAATACTACATTATCACACTATAACCTAGTGTTATTAACCATGAGCGAGCTGTACCAAACATATAGAATAACAATTTAATTTTAACATTTGCAGAAGCATATTGTGCACACAAAATTTTGGCTCTGGGAAAATTTTTGCACAAGAGGAAAATTTTCTGTGCACACCACCTAAGAAAAATTAGAGGGAACATTGTCCGGGAGGCCTTGTCAACGGAGCTGATACTGAGGAGAAGCGGACAAAGAAAGAAGTCAGAAGAAAGGAGAGACAAAAGAAGAAGAAGAGCTGGGGGAAAGGAGACATGGGCATGAAATCGGTGGAGAAAATAGGGAGACATTGACAGAAAAGGACTTCTCAAGAGACTTGAGACCTGTGTGTGCCAGTGTGGCATCTTCCTAATGAGAGGCATCTGAGGAAGACTGCCCCCTCTGCTGTCCCTAAGTATACCACTGACTGGTGCTCAAGCCAAGTCCCATTACAATGAATCTTTCTGGCTTCTAGTCTCTGCTGCAACAAAAAAAAGGCAAAAAGGTCGGAAATACTGGTGCATTCTGCGGAACTTCCTGCCTCCTTTACCGTTAACATACCAGTACATCTATAGGGGTGTTAATAGGTTGAAAAGGTATATATACAGTAAATATACATTGTCTTTGTTGTATCATTACCTATAAATTTCTAATTACTCTCCCAAACAGAAACAATATATTACCTTGAGATTGAAGTAGACAGAATTGTTGCAGTTTGTTATAAAGATGTACAATTATACTGTTGCTTCTGCAATTGAAATGCATTTTGCACAGAAGAAGGAACATTTGATTACAATATAACTGATGTGAGCTGACTTAGGTAATTACAGTATAACAAGAGGCTGTAAATTGAATAGTTTTTTGTTTCTTTGTCCCAAGCATAGCAAATGATTACACAGATTGCATTATCAGCAAATGTCACAGGAACACTGGAAATGTTATTAAGTATATAAAGTTGATAACCAAGTATATACTTAATTGTAATATTTTAATTTACATATCTATATCAGTAAGAGTTAACTAACATTTGCTTTTAATGTAAATCTATGAAAAATGTGAAATTCTTATAGGGAGTGAGTTACCATCTGTCCTGTGAAAATTTTTGATGGCGTCCCTCTTACTATTAGTTTAATCTCTGTGTTAAGTCTCATTTAATAGCAATAATAATAACACCAATAATGAGACTGTCCCGTGATATAGACAGAACAACCATTTTACATCAATATAAATAAGTCTTATTAGGGTTAAAAAGCACAGAGCAAACAATATGCAACATTTCGAAAGTGGTCTTATCAACATAGCAACCAATGGTGGATGCTGGCGTGATAAAGCATTGAATTCCGCAATTTTTGACACTTGGCTCCATTGTCATTCTTGATAAATAACACCCAGTGTCTCTTAAAAAACAAACAGTTTTGAACTAACATTTCGCTACAGAGGTGATTACAAAAGGCACAATCAAATTTACAGGTTTAATTAAAAAGGGCACAATCAAATCCTCAAATACAATAATGAATGACTAATAAAGACACCATCAAGTACAGGTCAAGAGATGCAAGCATAATTAATACCCCCCCACACACACAAACAATCATGCTTTCTGAAGAATATGAAGAGCACATAAGAAAAACAGTTACAAAATAATCTGATGTCAGCATAAAAGACAATGTTACATGTGTCAGAGACCCATTTAACACAACTAAATATGAGATCATGGAGTAAAATATCAGGTGGGTTAAGAGGGAGGATGCGTCTGACACACGGCACAGTATTATCTGAATACTGAATACCAGCAGAATACCTGAGAAAATCACAGTACAGCCAACTACTATGAAGGATGGCCATGACACCACTTTTAAAGCTTAGCCTCATTACCTATTATAATATATATAATTATAGAATGTAAGAAATAGCTTATGGGGCAAGACATAGAAACATAGAAAGCAATGGCAGATAAGACCCATTAGTTCCATTCAGTCTGCCAAACTTCTGAATACTTTCATTAGTCCCTGGTCTAATATCCAGCTTAACTTTATGCCTACCCCATGCTTCCACTTCTGCTGAAAGGCTATTCCATGCATCCACTATGCTTTCTGTAAAGTAATATTTCCTGATGTTACTTTTAAACCTTTGGCATGGCCATCTTTGGAGTACATTACTTTTCCTCCTTTCCAAACACTTTAGCTGCATCTGTGTTAATAAAAAATATCTTGGAATTGAGTCAAAGACCCTTCTAAAATAGTTTTCGGAAATGGAGTATAGCATGCTAAAATCAGATTCCAAGACATTTTTACTGATATTTGCTTTGATTTCTGTTTACCTCTCTGATAAACAAATATATATTTGTTTTTGTTTTTTTTGCAGCTAATACTATATATTAATCAATATAGATAGCTTCTAAATAAAGGGCGTTATTATATTTATGAGCCGATTATTGTATTAAAGTGAAAATATATGATTAGATTATAAATTATCCCTATGGATGTTATTGTAAATATGGTGTGTTAATACACCTCTGTAGTTTTGCGGCATGTAATTTACAGTAAAAGTAAGAATGGCTTCTTTTTCATGTTATAGTC
>VKOC01026843.1:0-29065 GCA_009364415.1 Spea multiplicata
AGCTTGACATAAGCCATGTATCCTCAGACATTCTATGAAATAGCTCAAAAATTCTTTATTCAATGAAAACTAAAAACTAAAGGAATGTAGCTCAAATAACAAAAAAAAAGGTTTTATCAACTGCTATATAGAAAGAAAAAAAAAGGATGCAAATAGTGCTACTTGGCTTCAAAAATCTTCGGGGCTTTTGCCCAAATGGTGTGGTGGAAACCTTGGCAGTAACGAAGCGGTTATTTGAGAAGTAGTACTTTGAAACCGAAATACTGATCTGTTTCTGTTCTTTGAGTAGTAATTAGGTTTAACTGGGGAACTTAGACGCACAGAGACTTATCAGAAGATCTAAAACTACCACAATGTCTTTTTGGGGTTTTTTTGGTTCATTAATCGGAGGGTTATTCAAGACCGGTTTATGGAGTTGACTACCCCCTGGAGAAATGGACCTTAGAAACCCGGCAGGCATGAAGAATAAATACGAAGAGCGTATTCGCATACACATTACTACACACACTATCCCCTAATTTGTTCTTTGACTTTCTCCTCATCTGTCTCATATTATTTCAGTATATTTTTTATATAAATACATATATTATATACATTTCTGCCCCTTTTATGGATTTCCTGTGCATAATCTTTCTGTATCTATGTTTTGTAGCAATATTGTTATTGACTTCCATCTTCCAGCGCAAAAGGAGTGGAGTTACAGGATACAGACTGGGGAAGAAGAGCGACTCTGGCACTTTAAGGCCAGCAGCCGTTAACATCCAGCCCGTGGCCACACATTAAAGATCTGGATCAGAGTGGCAGCAAAGGTAAAAAAAAAGCCACTTGCCCAGTTTGCCAGTGGGCCAGTCCAGGCCTGATAGGACATATGATAAAATATGTATAAAATGATAGATCTGCAAAGGTTTATTTGGTTAATGTTCTACTAATTTCAGATTCCAATAGACCAATAACCAACGGTTCATCCTAGTCAACGAGCTTCTTGGATGACAAAGTGCATTGTTTTCAATGGGTTTAGGGGCCGACCATTGTCCTTAAGGGGTTAAAATCTCCACTGGCTGGATATACCTGGCCAAGCGCTGTGTGAGCGTAAAGAAATGTCACATGTAACTTAAAGCCCCGGGGACACCTTGCCGTACCCTGATTGAATATTACTGGGGGAGACGCCTTGTTTCTTTCTTGTGTTACTCAATGCAGTTTTTACGTCCCAGGAGAAGCTGCAGCTTCAGAGCTGCACAAGAATGCCTCCTCCGAGGTCTAACGTTTCTCACACCGATTGTGCTCCTATTAAAAATTAGAACCGGCCCCCCGCAGAGGGCTCACTGGTGAAAATGCAATGCTGCCTGTATACAGTGTAATGCATTGTGCATAGGCAGTACTTTTATGCTGGGATAGATGCAAATTAGACTGGACAGGACAACGGGACTGTCCAGGGAAATTCCGGACTGTTGGCAGATATACAAATAGCTGTTGGGTGGGGGAAGAGACAAATGTGTATGGAGGGATCCGATAGAATCGTCCTATACATTTGCAAGGACATTTAAAGGGACCACTCAGCTATTATGTGCATTAACTTGCAAATGACGGCTGGAGTGTCCCTTTAAAGAGATTAGATATTATTCGGTTTCAAAGCATTAGCGTTTTACCGTGTTTGATGTTTTAGCTGCGATAATATTAATTCTAGACACATCGAGGGCAAACATCAGTAATATTTATGGTGTCTGCTATAACGTAATGGAGATTTCTAAGCCATTTATAGCGTCTGACTTCCAAGGTGAGCATTCGTTTTAACACATCGTTAAAAAAGAGGTATGATTCACCGCTATTCTATCATTCATTCTAAAAATATTGTATGTACGTCAACTGCTGTATTGAAAAGAGCCATATTAACATAATTCTCTGTTTTTCCAGCAAATAAAATGGCATTTAGTGATGTCACAGCATACAACCCAGATCGTGTCTTCTATAGGATTATGGTTTATATAGGATTAGCAATGGTTTCCAGCTAGCCAATACCATAGCGATGTTATTCCAACATCCAAAGTGATCAGTGCTAAGGTCGCTATCATGGAGAGCCTCGATAGCGACACCAAACACCCACCTCAGGATGCGCTGTGACCGCTCCGGAGAGTGGTCAGAACCGCTACTGGGAGAGACTTTGCCACTCCCAAGATGGCGACCCGTCCTTTAAAAAAATAACAAAGTTGGAAACGTTCGCTAGACGGTGTCCAGACCCTCTTGAGAAGTCTGGCTCCCCTTGCAGGCTGAATACAGGTACTGCATTCAACCATGCAAGTCAGTGGAGCCCAGCTTTCTATACACAATGTGATTAGTAAAATATTTAAAAAATAATTTAAAGAAAAGATGGAAACAAAAAAAAATAGAAATGTGGTAACATTTAAAAATAATTATGTAGTGATGTCACCATCAGAGGAACCGTCCATGTAACAACCCGAAAAACCCATGCATGGGGGGTATCACTGTACTCCGGAGATGTTGCTGAACACATATTGGGGTCTTGTTTGAAAGTGACGAACACCAAGAGCTAGAAATCCATACCTGAAGCACAATTTTAGTGATAAAAAAACACAAAATAAATTATTACCACAAAGTTTGTTAATTACCTCAACGGGTGGTAGTAGAATTAGTGCATGGAAAGGGTTAAAATACCAGCATGTGAAATTGCATTGACCGGCTTCAAAGATACCCAAAATAGCACATGGGTCAGAATGACCAGCTTTGGGGAAAAAATGGTTTTAAAATAGCAAAAGCTACTTGTACTGATTGACCAATAACTTGCAGAAAAAAAGCAAAAAAAACCAAACATTTCTAACTCAGGACAAATAGTTCACTATTTAGCAGGTTTTCATTAGCTTTTTTGTGTAAAAGATTTTTCAAATAAAAGGTGAGAAAAGTTTCATTTTTTTTATAGAAAATTAGTAATTTTCAGTTGATATGATCAGACATCTAAAGAAGCCCTTCTTGTCTGAAAAAACAATATAATAATTTGTGTGGGTACACTAAGTGGGTAAGGAGAAAATTGCATCTAAACACGAGTTTAGCCTCAGTCCCAAAGGGTACAAAAAGTAAAAAACAACCCGGTCCTTAAGGGGTTAAATTCGGGCTAAAGTCTTGATTGGCACATGAGAGGGTGGAGCTTGTAAGTGAGGTCATGCTAGGCTATAAAAGGAAGCACTTGTGAGTCCCGACCGCAGCGTGTTTCAGCCGTAAAGCACTTTACCGCGTTCCTCGTATCTGTTTAATGCGTTGTAATGTCCGGGTAAACTGTTTCTGGCGGGGATAGTCTGAGTCGGATTGTTTTTGTCTCTTTGCATCATGTGGTAAATTCCCCTCTATAATATCAATAATATCTGTAGGAATGCAGAGATAACCCAATGCTAACGTGTGTTGGATATCAGTCTGCTGCAAATGGCTGGGGTAGGATTATTCTGGATTATACATATAGGAGGGTTGGCACTGACCCTGTCACACCTATATTTGACCTGCAATAAACATTGTGTGCATTTTCTGGGTGTCTGGATAGTTACCTTGTGGCAGATCTTGAGGACCACGTGGCTCAATGAAAGGAACTCTGGTGGCAAAGCCAACGCACATTACCTTGGTGTGGGATTTGCTAAGCATTGCTAGGCCAAACAGGCACAGCACGGACGGCCTAGCCCATATATCCTATACTATAAAGTGTGGAATGGGTTAATGTGATTAAAGGGTAACATTATGGGTTAATGTAATGGCTGGAGATTTAACTATTCCCAGTCCTCCGGTGTAGGAAGTGCTGCAAAATGGTGGATGGTCTGGACTTTTTATTGGCTTGGTATATGAACTGGGACAGGGAAGTCTAAACCCCAGTTTGAAGCAACTATATTTAAAGATGTCCTCTGGCATTTCATTTCCCTTTAAATTAAAGCTTGCTAAGTTCTGTCTAATACTCGGCTATACGTTCCTCACTTTTTATACCCCTTCTAGCGTTACTTTTACGTTGTGTTTTCATGAGGATGATCTTCTTGAATGTGGTGAACAGAGGACCATGCAGCAGTTGGCTGCCAATTCGGGTGGCAGTAGCTGGCGACTACTTGCAGGACTCCCCGTGAGCTGAGTCTCTGGGCAGTACATAGGCTGCATATTGGCTTGCTGTCCCCCGGCGGTCTGGAGCCAGTGCAGGAGTTGTCTGTCTGAAGTACGGCCATCTCATGTACTCATGGGGAGTATGCATCCTGGGTGGGCCCGTCCTAGTCCCTAGTCCCGTCCTAGTTAGCTAGTATGTTGGTTATTCACTTATAAATGTGGTATTATCTTGGTAATTTGAAGTTATGCTTCTGTCGTAAGGTTATCTCTCGGCACAAGCTATGGTAGATCGTGTGTAAGGTCTCCCCAAGGGCTGAGCCCCAGCAGGAGTATGTGATTTGCCCTATGCCATGAGTAGATTTGACCAGGGGCTTTACAGTTGGAACTATGTCCCTAGTGGTATACCTTTCCCAGGTTAATCGACGTCTCTGGCAATTGTGTTGGACATTGACCCTACCTTGGAGGGCTTACTTCTGCACAAGCTATGGGGCTTATGGTTTTGCTAATGTCTTGTGTCATGGGGGGGGTTGGGTTATGTGCCAAGAGGTGGAATCGCTATGAATATTTTCTACTCATAAAACTCCATACTCCGTGTTTCTGTATATTCCCGTTATAACACTAAGATCTATTTACTAAACTATTGGCTGTAGATATGCTAATTGAAATAACATGCGGCTTTTCATTCTTTAGGAGAACTCTTAACAATTTGGGGTTTTTTTAAGTTTAAGACTAAACTACGTTTTCAAGAATATTGAGCTGTACGGTTGTAGTTTTTTACCCCATAATATAATGTTTTCAGTATTTTTTCTAATGTTTTTGTGTGAGTTCTCGCTCTATTATCTGAGCCCAGATCTACTAGACAACCCCCCCGACTCCTTATCATACTGCTTGTGGGAAACAATAGAGGGGCTCGGTCTTAGTCACTCATTGCTTAATTACATATTGTTAAACTAAATTGTACCATTCATTTTGTGTTCTTCCCTTGATGGAGTGCTACAGAACCTCTTTTTTTAGAATCATACACTTAACGATTAAGCTCTAGTTAATTGCATTACGATCCAATGAAAACCATTCTTCCCATTTTGGTAGTAATCTATAGAATATAATATATTATTACATAGCAGTATCTTGTCCCCGTATTCCAGCGTTTGTCCCCCAGGACAGTGAAGCCCACTTGTCGGATAAACGTTTAAGCATAAATATGTGGAAATCTCCCAGTGTATACGGTGGCTTCTTGTTTAACATTTTTTCTCACGCTATAGAACGCGGTAACGCCGGAGGCCAACATCCGTTACTCTGACCTTTGGTTAACAGGGCTTAGAAATGGGACTTGTGTTTATTTACATATCTTTATTTTTAAGTGGGGAAAGCAGTTATTTTACAAAACAAAGTACGAAACGCATCGACTGCTCATTTCGAGGGTCAGATCGCCGCAGCTTGCGAGTTTTGTTTACGGGGTACGGAATGTGAAAATAAAAAAAGTGACAACAATGTTGGAATGCTCAGTAAATCTGTTTGCCAAAATTCCCCAGGATTCACCTTAAATGTCAATACACTCTGCGGTACATTGAGCAGCATACCCCTCCGGTACTAAAAAGGACAACATTGCTTAGAAGGATCTAAAAAGCCTTAAAAAAAACAACAAAAAAAACACTGGTGACAATTTGCTGGGGGGGGCTGGTGTAGTCATCTTTTCAGGATATTTTGCTGCCAATCCATAACCTTCAAGAGCAGCTAAAGCGCTGAACTTGCTCAACAAAACGAATTAACCCGGTTAATTAAGTATAAAGTAATTTGGGAAAGCATTTAACCTTTTAATACGAAGCCATGGCGCTTGGGTCTAACGCTCTATATTTAGGCATGGGCTTATAATATTCCTGCATTAATAGCAAGTCCCTGCTGAGGAGGTGAAGCCCCCGTACGAACCGAGGCATGGACTTGCATGTAAAAATGCTGTATTCATATTACTTTACACCAAATCGTGGTGATAATGGTTGTCAAGGTTACTTACCAATGAGGGAATTATAACATTCAAAGGATAGGAGTATTGGATTCCGGAATGTTTTACATGACCAATGACTATGAAGGTTTGAGTCTCTCCCATCAGCAAATGGGCCGACCAGGCTGACTAGATGGGATCTGCTGTCAAATGGCCCAAAAAAGTTATACTATAAATGTCCGCTTTGGACATCTTATAAAACAATGGTAAAATGTGTCCACTTTTCCTTTCCTACAAGAACGTTGAAGTGCCTTATTAAGGACTTAAATTCTTCAACAAATCTGCGAATCAAGACAGGTAGATGACTCTTTCAGACTTTTCTATGTACTTTCTTGTCCAACATGTCCTTGATTGATAAATCTAAGTTTCGGGATGTAGCCTGAGGTCCGGAATCCTACATCGATGCCAATAGAGGACTTAAATCAGAAAAAATTATATATTTTCGGGTGACGACTAAGAGTCTGGCAATTAATCCAATTCCCTTGATCCCCAGCAAAACCTAAGTAAGAATGTTTCCCGCCACCGGTCTACTTGGAAACTGTGAACGAATGAATGAATGAATGTTGCAATGTTTCGTGCATCTTTGCAATTTGTACTTTTAGACCAACACAAAAAATAAACTGCATAAAAAGAGAAACTATATATATATATATATATATATATATATATTGTATATATATATATATCTAGGCTTTCCCGTAGGAATTGCTGCACAAAGTGGGAAATTGCATTTTTTTTCTTTTAATAAAAGTTCATTTACCCTTATTAATGATTATTAACCAATTTTCCGGTGTTTATAGAACCCCGGTAAGTACATGAGCCTAATGGCGCAACAAAGGTCACGCAAATATGTCAAAGAAACTCTTACGGTTATTAGTTATATAAACACAGGGTGACAGGATTTTGGGGAAGCTTTCAAGGAAAGCATCGCGTTGTAAAACGAATTATCTTTAGACTGGCTTTTGAACCCAATTTAATTTATTCTAGAATAAGGAGAATCAACCCGTCCTGTTCACTAAACGTTGAGTGGGCAGTCCCTCTAAAACAACGTCGGGATGAAGAAAATATGTGAGCCTAAAAAAATATATTACTCAACCATAAAGAACTCATAGAACAGTTAAAATGACAAGGGATCCGGGAAATGCTTTTTTTGGGTTTTGTTTCTTAATATTTTTAGCTTTGGGGAAAATAGAAGTCGAAGATGAAAAATGCCTTCCAAGTATCCAATCTTTGTTCTATGAAATTATATATATATATATATAAAAACATACTGTAAAAAATGTAATAAAGCTTTACCCGGAGGGTTTGCTTCCATAACTGCATTATCACCAACTAATACATATTAATGAACATCAGCCCTGATCATTCTTTGTAAAACGTCTGAGATGAAATCAGGCTGAAGTTAACGCGATTGCTTTGCGGCTGAAAGAAAATATCGAAAACCGTTCAGCGGTATTCATAAAAAAGGGGATTATATCTGATGTCATAACTGAAGTGGCACCCTTACGCTAGTTTAGGTGGGTTCAGAGGACAGAGGCCACTTATGATTAGAGTCGTGGTCTACAATCCTCGATACAAGGGAGGCTTTAAGAAATAGGTTTCTTCTTCAAATTGTAGTTGAAAAGTAGTTCGTCCCAGGCATATTTTAGCTTTTTTTGGAATCATTAGAGAATGTATCCCCTTCTGGCCATAATTGGCATACAAGGAAGGACTTGCCTACATCTCTATCACTGCCCCAAATCATTATCCCTTCCCCACCATCCTTAACAGCGGGCGCAATGCTCTGTGACTTTCCGTGGTCTTACGTGGCTGAGTTGCTGCTGATCCTGAAGGCTTCCACTTTAGAATCGGAACGCTTACGGCGGACCGTGGAATATCTAGCAGGGATGACATTTCACAAACTGACTTATTACCAAGGTGACTTCCTATCACAGCACCGCGCGTGAATTCACTGAACTCTTCAGAATGACTCATTTTTTTCACAAATGTTTGTAAATGCCGACTGTATGGCCAGGTGCTTGGTTTTATACACCTGTGGCAATGGGTTTGATTAACCCCTTAATGACAAAGCCCGTACATGTACGGGCTCAAAATGCATTGTTTTCAATGGGTTTTGGGACCGCCCATTGTCCTTAAGGGGTTAAAACACCTGAATTCAATATTAAGGGGTTTCTCCCAATACTTCTGTTCATATAGTACTTTTGAGAACACTCTCCATTTTAATTCCAGGTTCGAGACTGGTCGGTTCTGACTGTTTTGCCAAAAACCATTGTGTGGCTGTCTCCGCTTGATACCCATATTGTCCTAGAAGATCATGACCAGACCCTTCAATCCAATTTCATTTAGTTTACTGACATACTCTCAAGTCACCGATCAGACGTTTTGAAAGAAAAGAGAGCATCTTAAAGCACTTTTGCAAATAAATTGCTCAAGAAAAGGTAGGGGTGTCATAGGAAACACCTTAAAATACATATTCTTAATATAAACAAATAACCTTAAAAACAGTGTTTGGTTTTAAGCCTTTGAACCAGAATTCAATGAATATTCACATAAAAATATAGCAAAATTTAATAATATACGGGGTTCTGGTTCAGTCACCCATAACTAAAAAAAAATAAAAAATTGCGGAAGAAAGTTAATTGTATTATTTATATTCCTTGTGTATTCAGATATGCAGAGTTTTTGAATTGGAACAAATTAAAAATATTATCAGATGGAAACCTTCGTTATTTTTTTTAAAAAAAACACTGATAGTAGCGGTATTCATAAACTGATAGAATTTCAATTCCATCATCTGCAGTCATTACCAACATAGCACTTAAAGATATCATTAATTACACATTTTATGCCAGGGGTCAAGCACGTGGTAGCTAATGCTATATACATTGTAGCAACGGGGGAAAAAAACCACCTTTTTTTATTGCCGTTGTAACAAGTATTTTTCCGTTGTGTGTTTTTGTCAGGGTAGTTAATGTAAAAAAAGTTTTTTTACATTATAAAAGATCACACTTACACTTGACATCATATCAAAATGAGAGTCATAAATACCCCCCTTCTGGTTCCTGGTGCCCCATATGTGAAGCAGCGAGGAATCGGATGCCTTGATGACAACAGAAAAGGTTCTAATTTATACAAAGATGTGGTTTATGGGGTAAAAATAGTAAGCAGCTGTTACATTCTCAGGCAAAACGATAAGGTTTCTACAATGATTCCCTCTTTTTTTTTTCTTCTTCTTTTTTCCTTTATCTCATTGCTCCCTCCTGCTCCCCCCCCCGACAATCCCATTGCAATCAGAAAAGTCTAGACTATATTTATCCAGTAGAGATATTTGAAAGCGAGCAGAAAACCAGTACGTGAGAGAAGTCTATGTCACCTAAAGTATTCTATAAAGTTCTGGAGCCCCCCCCCATCTCATATTGACACATTTGTCACAAGAGGGCGACTAAAAAGGGGGATGGTTTGTAGGATAAAAATTATCAGGAAAGACTAAGGGGGCTCAACTTGTCCGGCTTGGAGGAGAGACGAGAGAGAGAGGAGATGTGATAAAGGGTCAGATGTACATATATAATGTATACGTTTTATTTTACTTAGCACGTGGTAGATAAATGGAACAGCCAAGTGGTAGAGGGTAATACAGTGAGGGTATTAAACATGCATGGGATAGACATACGGCTCCTGAATCTAAGACGGGACCAACGACTGATTAAGGTTTGAGTCTTTACAGCAGGAGAAACGGGCCAAGCAGACGAGCGAATGGGTCTTCGAATGTCAAATTCTATGTTTATGTTTCTATGTAAAAGTAGTCAGGAAAACATCAAGGTAATTTTAGAATAGATGGTAAGAGAAACTAGACTGCCAACAAGACTAGTAAAAAAAATCGGTGTGGTTCAGAGACAAGGATTTAAGAGGCATTAAACCAGACCCACACATCGACAAGGAGTGAAGTATCTTTTATAAAACCTGCCTAATGAACGCAAGATATCTGATCCGATTCTATTTTAATTGTCCACAAACCTGCCAGTGTTTCAGATCCGTCAATCCCCTCTGTGACGACAGTCCTGAAGTCCGTGTTTCAAAGTCCCAGGTAGTTCTTCCGGCATCCCTCTTCTCTTGAATACCGGAGGAAGACAAACCCACAGACCAGCCCTGCGGAATACGATGGCGCTTATAAAATAAATTAATAAGGAACAAGAGGACATTGTCTACTATTATACATCGGTAATATGTGCCATGAGCAAGCACCTTACGTGATCTTCTGCGCAAGCATGGCTGGCCAATGGCAAGGCGCACTAAACGAGGCGATGTCTCCAGTGCCCAGGTCTACTCGTCTATGGGATTTTGGCATATATGGCATTTTTTTTTTATATACTTGTAAATGACATAATGGCAAAAAACACCGATTGTCCCCGTGATCAATTCATTTGGTTGCTATAGTGATAAGTACTTCATAAACCTTTATAGGTTTTATATTAATAACAAAAGTTATGGTGGGTAAAGGTGATGGAAAACCCTTCCACCTAAAATTAAGGGGGTTGGTGAAGCATTATTTTCTTAAAACATCATGATGCAATTAACAGAAAACTTCCAATTATTTATATAAAACATGCTAACAAAGTTCGAAGCGGAACACAATTTCTTCCTTGAATTACACAGCCAAAATCCTGTAATCTTTCGTTGTTTGTAATTACAGCCTAGCCGATGACAATATAATTATAATTTATTATCCATTCAGAATAATTTAAAGAGAAATTATGTTTTGTGATTTTACAAGTTAACTAGCTTTTTATAATAGCTAATAATTAATATATACATTCACCTCACTAATTCAGTTCAAGCTTCAAGTTCCAAAAATATTTCTTGCCTTAACCCTTTGTGTCTAAAAGAAAAAAAAGAGGAAACATGATTATTTAAATGTTAAAACCTAAATAAGGTTAAAAAAACTGGATTAAAATAAAATGATGCATGGGTTTAGTGACATGTCGAGCAGAAGACCTTGGTTTGGCTCTCTGAGTAGTACCGGTTAGGATGCATTTTCATACTTTCTTCTATGTAGCTGGTACTCGGAGTTAAAAGCCTCGAAAGAATAAAAGTATTGGTATTAGATAACAAGGAAGGAGTTTGTTCTACGAGATTATTTGGCCCATCACACGGCTTCCCTAGGGAGTCGAGAAACAATAACCAGATGGTGATTGCGGTGCAGCGTGCATTGATTGAAGGATCTTCAATGTTGTTTGAGGTCTTCTCCACGGTATTCAGACCGGAGTATCCTGGGAGCTGAGGAACACAATAGGACCAGAAGCCACAGCAGCCGAAGCATAGAGTGAGACCGACCCACTATTTAATGAAGTGGAATGCAGGTTTTCCTAGTAGATTATGAAAGGAAAGGGTTCCACCTCTGTGGTGAATTATTATCTTTCTACCCCCTGCTATTCCTAATGTTTTTGGAAGGTAAAGCGCCATATGATCATCCTGATGTATGGGGCTTAAGACCTTGTATCGGGAAGTTGTTATTTCTCCTTGTATAGTTTCTCGCCCCATGTACAAAGACATGAGTTAACCCCTTAATGACAAAGCCTGTATATGTACGGGCTCAAAATGCATTGTTTTCAAAAGGGTTTAGGGACCGCCCATTGTCCTTAAGGGGTTAATATGATGTCCAATGCCCCAGCTAATGCCCAATGTCCCCATCTACACCTTACAATGCATTCTAGACCCCCTAGATTCTATAGACCCCACCTGCAACCGCCATTGAGCCACCACTGGAGCTGACTGGGGGTAAACATATCATGTGCAGGGAGATGTGTTTGGCAGAAGTAGCTGGCGGGTCACTTTGGAAGAGGGACACCACGGAGGTTCTGCCTCCATGATTAAATTGGACCCTGAGATCTTAAGATCGAAGCACTACCCGTTTCCAATACCTATATGCAAGCAAATCTTGAATGTGATCAATAAAGTCTAAAAACTTTGGAGACTTTCCCATGTTTTTCTGATATTATTTTATATTTAAGACCTATTGCGTCATCAAACTGTACCAGTGGCGTGACCTTCATTTTTGGATGTAGAGGCGCTTTATTAATTTTCATTTTACCTTTATTTATACACATTAATTAACCTGTCTAGAAGTTCAATTTTTAGAATTGAACATTTTTGGACGTCAGCCAGAGAGACAATCTCTGTTATCAAGAATGAGTTATGAACATCTGAAATCTTTTTTTATTCTTTTAACTCTCAGACATTACTTAACTTCAAAGTACATGACAGTTAATATTAACTATTACACGAACTGCACTATTTAACATAATATAATTTAGCATTTACTAACAAACGATGACTATAACTGATTTCCCCTTCAAAATTATTTTATTATTATTCAAAAAGTTTTCCATTTCAAGAAAATTGTCCACATTGGGTGGGCTGCTAACAATTGATGACAGATGATAGTAACAGTATGATGGAAGCTGAGTGCTGTAGGCTCTTCTTCCTTAAACAATGGAGGAAAGAGTAGAGGAACAAGGGTTCTTCTATAGCAAAGGTATATCTATAGATTTCACTATGACATCATACAGTACGTTCAGAGAATAGATTTCACCATGACATCATACAGTATGTTCAGAGAATAGATTTCACTATGACATCATACAGTACGTTCAGAGAATAGATTTCACCGTGACATCATACAGTACGTTCAGAGAATAGATTTCACTATGACATCATACAGTACATTCAGAGAACAGATTTCACTATGACATCATACAGACGTTAGATAATAGATTTCATCTATGAACATCATACAGTACGTCAGAGAATACAGTACGTTCAGAGAATAGATTTCACTATGACATCATACAGTACGTTCAGATAATAGATTTCACTATGACATCATACAATACGTTCAGAGAGTACCTTTTACTAGTTGCGTCATGTGGGTAAAACACATGTTCCGGTCACTCATGTTTCACTTATACCGAATGTAAATGTAAGCAGAGAGCATGGATTCAGCACATTCAGAACACAAATGAATCTTACCAACAGGTCAACAGTACTTCAGTACTAAAAAATCAAAATTGGAGGTTTTCCTAATTGCCTAATTCTAAATTAGAAATTCATTATTGAAATGTTAATGTTCAGGGTGGATCAAGGGCTTTTTTCCGGCCATGCTCCTCTCCTCCATTTAGCTCTCTCTTTTAACAGATCATATTATATAGCTAATAGACTTGTGCATTCGCATTTGTATAAATTGCTAACTTACTGAATCTTGGTAAATTCAGCAATTCATACGAAGCCACAAATATTGTTGTACAACTCTCAATGTTGAAATTTGAAGTAATTGTAAGCTTGACGTTTAGTTCAATAGAATGAGGTTACTCACCCAATTATATATGGTTTATTCACGTCCTGACCTTTATTGATAGGAGTTAAAATGTGTCATTTAAGGCAAAGTAGAGGCTTCTAATAAAAACAATATTTGATAAATGTATCTATTCTGAATGAAAGGTTTATTTGCAGAGCAAAGACATAAAAGAACAGTACAGAAGCGTGGGGTTATAATTAGCCTAAATTTCACAAATATATCAACCTTTAGTTTTTGTTAACTTGAGTAATGCTAACAATTAAAGGTTAATACGGTCCTTTTATCACGAAGAAACACATTGCGTAGAGTAATACTTCCTATTAGCATGATAATGACTCTCCCAAAACACTGTCACCTATTCAGAGGCAGGGTCGCAAGACTCAATTTACTAAAAAAAACAAAAAAAAAAAACCCCAAAAATAACCTTTTTTTTAAGGTGGATAAATAATACATTTTATTGATAAGTAATACATTTTGAACAGCAAATGATAATTTTAAATTATTTTAATTTATAGAATAAATTAAATAAATTTATCCTTTCTAAATTTAGAAATAAGGTATTGTGACGGCCATCTCATCTCGACAAAAAATACTAGTTGCCTTATTTATAACCATGAAACAATAACAGCTCTGTACAAAAAAAAAAAGTTTTTAAAACCAAATTGTTGGCATGACTTTTTTTTATTATCCTAAAGATCAATCAATAAAATATTAAACACTGACCAGGGAGATAAATTATATTATTAAAGAGATTATGCAGTTTTATAAGAAATAAATATGTGTCACCTTCTGAAATGACAAACCATTTGTTAGGATTACAGCAGGTCTGACAAGCAATGAATGTCTTCGGATCAATATGAGGAGGCAATTAGGAGATCTGCCAACTTAAATATAGAAACACAGACTTCGACGGCAGACGCGACCCATTCGGCCCCCGTCTAGTCGGCCGTTTCCCCCGTTGGTCTCGTTTTAGATTCCGAAGCCGTAGGTCTATCCCATGCGTGTTTATATTCCATTTCTGCATTGGCCTCTAAGACTTCTACTGGGAAGTTGTTCCACTTATCTACCACCCTCTCAGCAAAGGAAAACTTCCTCGTATTACTGCTAAAATATATTTTTGTGAAAGATATTAAAATGTTCTAAAAATAGTAAACACAGACGCCCGTACATATATTTTATGAAGATAGGCACAACGCATATGATAAGTGTTTCTCCACCCCTCCAATCTCCCATATTGAGCAAGAAGGGGTTAATGCAGTTAGAAAGTTAGGTAGGTAAACTTTGTATAAACTTAAAAGATTTGTTAAGTCACTTAGCACTATGCATACAAAAGCATGTATACCCATTGTACAGCACTGCGGAATAGGATGGCGCTATATAAAATAATAAATGATAATAATTAGACTTGTGCATTCTTATTCGGGAGAACATAAAAACAACACAAACATTGCGTTTTCATTGTTCAAACTGAATACCGAATAAACTATAGCGGGAGGTAAGCTAATCTACCTGGTCCCTTCCCCTCATAAAAGAAACTGCCTCTAGCCTAACTTGCCTTCGTAGTATAGCAGGGGTTAACGGGAATCCGTATGATGGTGCCAGGAGTTAAAGGTCCGTAAGAGCGATTCTATTGGTTGCCAGCAAGGGCCTCCTCTAGCATCAATCAATGAATGGCAGCTACTCTTCATTGGTCGATGCCAGGGGAGACCCAAGCCAGCAACCAATAGAGTCGCTCTTACGGACCTTTAACTGCTGGAGCCGGGAGACCAAGTTTCAGCGTTAGGAGTTCAAGGTCTGTAAGAGCGACTCTATTGGTGGCCGGCAAGGAAGCTCCAATGGCATCAACCAATGATTTTTTGGCTGATGCTAGAGGAGGCCCCTGCCGGCAGAACACAAAGAACGTACAAGAATATTCGCCCCAAAAAAGAACATGAAAACGTGCGAATATTCTTGGAATCCGAAGTGTTTTTTCTTCGAAGACGAATAATACATATCTTTCTTAATATTCATCAAATTTTTAGCGGATGAACCTTTCATATAGTTAATCAGCGTCCTATTGGGCGCATATTGGAAGATGAGGCAATATGTTTCATCATCATGAGGTGGCAGTTCTAGGCTGATGAATTCATTAGCATTTTTGGTGGCCGAATCCCAAAAATGTGTTCTGGAAGTAAAAGGATAAATTCATTCTTCAACAAGTGATTTTCTATTATATCTACACATCTCTGAATATTTTTTACATTTTTTTTTAGAAGTAATTGGTACGCAGAGAATGACAAAATTAACTTTACCGCAACACTAAAGTACCTCCTAACACGGAAATAAGGTGCGGAATAAAAAATGAACAATTGTGTCGTATAAAATCTCCGTCTCAAAACTTCCAAGGAAAGTATGAAATATTGCAGTGTTACTAGAATATAAAACAACGATTATACACCCGCGGAACAATCTCGTGATTTAACTTCCAACTCTCTAAGGGGAAGTTACTAAAACGATCAATTTAATGGCATTTATAAATCACCAAGCAAGCAGGAACATTCCGCTTCAAACAAATAAATAAATAATACATCGCAGTGGGAACTTATACCGTAACATTAATAATTATATTTGTTTTTATACAAAAACTTATCTTTGATAGTTTTCTTAAAACGTGGATAAATCCAGCCATGCAGAAAAGTTTAAAGAAACTGTTTAGGTTTAAAAGCCGGTGTATAAATAATGTTGAGATTTTTTTTTTAAAGAAATCATCTTAAAACAGAAGAATGTTAAAAGTTAATTTAAAGGATTATTTATTAATTTAAATATAAAAACCTTAGCCATTAATATTGAACACAATGTAGAAAACAAATATTTGAAGAACTGGTCAATAGGGGAATAAATAAAAAGAAGAAAACAAATTAAAAACAAATTATTATTAAATTCATATAATATATATATATATATATATATATATCCTTTGTTTTTGTGTCTTAATGTACTTGTATGGCGCAGAAGAGCATCATATGATGTTAAATTATAATATATTTAATGTACTGATTAATATCAAAATGGGTTTTATTAAATTTATTAAATTTTATTTATTTATTTATTAATTTTATTAAACGCATGGATACCCTCTTTGGGGCTGTTTTCATTATTTTCCAATATATTTTTAATATGTATAATATTTCCCTCCTACATATATAGCTATATAATCCCCTCTTAAAAAGGCTTGGGTTGAAAGCGTTATAAGTGGGTGGCGCACATTAAGCTTTTCTTTCAATGGTTTTGTCTTTAGTGATGTGTGGGGGAAATTAAGTAGAATTCAGTAAAATGCTGTGACTAAATAAACTAAAAATATATATTATTGTTGGCAGAATTCTATAAGCTGACTTTATATTCAATATCGGTTCCCTAGTGAGAAATCCTATAGAATAAAAGGAATACTAGAGGTTCAGAGGCATAGATGTGATGGTATTTCTTCTATGAGATGGTGGTAGATACGTGGAATGGACCATTCTGTCTATGAATGAATGAATGAATGAATGAATGAATTGTAGCATAAGTAGAACCTGCTTTGGTAGAAAATTATTTAACATAAAATCACATAAAACTAACGAGTTTCCATTTTCCTGACAATTATCAGCCAGGACCTCTGGTAGATTTTGACTCTGGTCGAGATGGTAGAGATGATTCCGTTAGAGTTGTTAATCTTTTTTTTACTATTTCCAGGCTTCTAGGACAGCCTCAATATTTCTGTATTATTAGATGCCCGAACGGTCATTGATAGGATGAGTTGGGATTTTATTTTTTTTAAACATTCCATCGGATAGGATTTACGTTCATTTGTGTTTTAATGGATTGGAGCATTGTTTGTAACCCAGTCTGCGTGGATTAGAGTAAATGGTTAATTGTCCTCCCTTCTCACCATGTCGAAGGGTCAAGGCTCCCCTCTCTCATCCTTAACGTTGGACACTCTCCTGTGCCCGATTAGTCATAATTAAGTTATTTAGTGGATATGGGTACGGAACCACCTTCACAAAGTATTGGTCTACGCGGACAACCGTTTACTCAAGGTTAGACAACCACCAATCACATCGCCCTCAGTCCTCCAGGTTATTTTTTGAGTAACATCTATGGAACATTAAAATAAATGTAAAATTTAGAAATGTTAAATTTCTATCTCCATTTTTCTGGCCTCTTTGTGAAGTTCGGAAAAAAAGGGTGGAGCCACAGGGACAGCCTCTTCCCCTGTTCTGCCAATAAGGAAAAAGGGTTTGCCTGGAGGCTCCACCCTTTTGTGAAAGCTTCCTCAGAGGCCGGGTTCCGGTCAACGAAGAAGGTAAGGAGACAGCGTGAGAGAGAGTGTGAGGACACGCGAATGAGCGTGCCTGATGTAGTGTGAACGAGCATATGAGGTAAGCGACAACTCATTTTTTTTTTTCTGTAAAAAGAGCAGGAAACAAAAAAATTTGCTGTCTCGAAAATGAATAGGCCAAAAACAAAACCAAAAATTTGCCCAAATTGTGTTTGGTCCTAAACTAGTACTTACCTTATATTATATCTTTTGCTTTACAAATTAGAATAAATAGAAAAAATATATACGTTAGTGAATAACTACAAGGTAAAAGTAGCCAATAATAGCCTGAAGCAGGCAATGGAGCATGGGGGGAACCACGGTCTACAGCAAAACCACCTAATACCCTTCTAATGTTACATTAAGGATTCTAAAAGGAACCCCAACGTCAGCTTGGAGAGACCACGTGTAATAGTTCTTCAATTTAAAGAAATCTCGTTCTTTCCTCTCTTCTAATAAAATGTCGCGTTTAATAGAGCGCAGCGGCCATGTTTCACTATTTCCGTTTCATGTATCAATAAAAATATCACCCGCTGGAAAACCCTTGCAGTACAGATTACATTATCGGATCGTCAAATTGGATTTGACAATAGAGAGATGTTTCAGATTTTCTTTATTTGTAACTAAAGCTTTGGAACTCAAACATTAAAATGTGACTCACGTGTTTAACCCTTTCAAGATAACAATGCTGCGTTTGTTGTTCTATTAAATGTAATAAAAACTCATTGTATAAATGTTAAGTATAGATTTATAGTATGGATTTACTGCCAGGGTCATAATGGTAGTCCCACCCAATGATAGGATGCCCCTCACACCACTTTGCTATATGATGTAGATATGATATATTTTGATATATGCTGGAATATGCCATTTGAATTTTAGGTTGGTTTAACGCACAGCGACAAAATAAGGAAGTCTTTTAGAATAAAGGAATTCACATGAAATGAACCCAGGGGCTTCTGCATGATTAAATAAATGGCTGGTAGAAGATCACTGCCAAGCATTGGATTGATGCCCACGGGGGGCAGCATGGGCTATAGTGGGCCCTGACTGTTGTGCGGAGGAGGGGTAGGCTTTTTTGGCGGGAATTTCGGGGGTGGAGTTGGGGGAAGATTATATAAGTGGCTGCTTTCCCGGGCTCAGGAACCATTTTTTGTGGTTAGCGTACCTGGTTGCGTGTCCCACCCTCCCTCTCTTTTTTTTGTTTATTGGTTTGTGTTGTTTTGTCACAGTCTGTGGGGCGGCAGCTTGCCAGGTATCCAGGGGGTTAATGTGGTGGTAAGTGAATGGTTGGTAACATCTGGTGGGAGGTTCTTGGCTGTCAGTGCTGGGAACCTCAGGTCAGGGTGGGGGCACCCGGGTCCCTTCCTTAAGTGCTATTTGGTTATGGTACCCGGATTACTTGGCAAGCTTGGTGTGTGCATTGTGTTTATATATTTACATGTTGGTGTTTTGAGTCAGTGTCCGATGTTTATTGTTTCAGGTTTTGGCGAGACAATGACTCTAATAAATAAAATTGGCTGTGGCCTTTTCTTATCCATATTCTATGGTGTATGGTGTCGTTATTGGGGTTAATGGGGAGTTAAGCCTAGCCCGGAAAATCGAAGCTACAACAGTCAGGAGTTGGGTAAAACACGCAACTGGAAATCTGATGGACAGATCTAGGTTTTGTGGATGCCAGGTGAACGCTACCGACTACAATGCATAGTTTGGTGGAGGAGGGATAATAGTCTTGGGCTGTTTTTTCTAGTGAAGGGAAATATTAATGATACAGCATACAAAGACATTTTGTATAACGCGATGCTTCCAACTCTGTGGGAATGGTTTGAGGAAGGCATTTTCCCATGACTGTGCCCCGGCGCACAAAGCAGGAGCCATAAAGACATGGTTGGATAAGTTTGGTGTGGAAGAACTTGGCCGCACAGAGCCCCGACCTCAACCCCATCCAACACCTTGGGGTTGAATTTAAATGTTGAATGCAAACCAGGTCTTCACGCCCAACATCAGTGCCTGACCCCACAATGCTCTTTTGGCTGATTGGGCACAAATTCCCACACAAACACTCCAGTAGAGGCGGTTATAGCCTGTTATTGCTGGGTATGAGGGTATCTCAGTGTCCTGCAGCTCTTACAGCCCTTATGTGTATAGAGACAGCCCGGAAAAGGGTTTATAAATTAAATTGTGTAAAAAAAATATTATAAATATATTATGAAGTCACTTTGCTTCATACCTGCCCGCTACCCAATCCTCTAACCGTCTTTTTTTGGCTATTTGAAATATTAGGTGCTATAGCGTTTTGTACCTGTTGGCTACACATGTTCCTGGAATAAGTACTAAAGCTAAGGCAATGAAAAAATTAGAGATTAACCGCCCCCCCCCCCCCGAAATATAACAAAAAAGAACATGCAAAATAACATACTAATACGCAAAAAATACCTTCATTCATAAACATTTTACCGTCTATTACACCGTATCACTTGTCTTTATTGGCTCTAGAACATGTTTTTAAGCTTATTTTTTGGAGACACGGTTGGTATTATTTTTTTGGGGGGGAGGGGGTTCAACATTTAAAGCTCATTAAAGTAAGTGGAAAATGATGAAGCTTAAGTCCTCCTAGATGAACATTTCCAAATGAATTATACATGAATAATGTTTAATCATTGGAGCCCATGCAACATGACTAAGTATTCCAACCCAAGGCTTAGCTGTTTTGTTTATTGTATTTGTCCCCGATTATCAATATGCAAAATTAACATTTACTGCTGGGTTGGCTAATTCCATTAACACGGCCAATAAAACATGCAATGTAATATAATAATTTCTCCAAAAGGTCTCCAAAATCAATACT
The DNA here is from genome assembly GCA_009364415.1 of Spea multiplicata. Classification (NCBI taxonomy): domain Eukaryota; kingdom Metazoa; phylum Chordata; class Amphibia; order Anura; family Pelobatidae; genus Spea; species Spea multiplicata. Next base: position 20,618 of record VKOC01026843.1, read on the forward strand.
AATGAGCTTTTATTTGTTCCTTTTAGCTATTTCTATTTAGTTGTTTTCAATAACAATTAAGCCACACGTTCCTAGTTTTTTTCATTACCGCTGTTAGCCAATAAATGGCTATTAGGACGTTCTGTATTTCAGCGATGCCTTCGCAGATAAGATATAAAAATTGTACTATTATTATTTTAATGCCCAATGTGTACTACGGTGCTATGTCCCGATAAATAGTTCATAGCTAGGTTTAAAAAAGACAAGCTTACGTCAAATTCATTCATTTTAGGGTTTTAAGAGCAATCAGATTAAATCTTTAGACTTTTTATGACCCTATAGCTGTACGAGAACGTGAGGGATGGAGGTAGGCTGAAGCTCAAAGCAAGCCGGAGTTTTGGTGGCCCCTCCAGGTGGGTGCGGCAATATTGTCTGCTCCTCCCCTTAACAAACATAACCACTCCCCTTTTCTATAGAAACCACTTTATCTCTTTCGGCCCCCCACTTCACCATGTAACACGTCGCTCACTTCTCACAGTACAGGCTTTGCCCCAAAAAGTTCATCAGTGCCACTTTGTCCCCAAACAGCTTGCCAGTGCCATTTTGGATAAAAATAAGTCTTCAATGATATTTGTGCCCCCCCAAAACAGCATTGCACTAAATGTGTCAATGGCATCCGGTGCTCTGTCCTTAAAGAAGCCGCTGAACAAGAAGGGCAAAGCCGTAGCTAGCTCCTTTTGCGCCCGAGGCAAGAACAGAAAAGTGTGCTCTCCACTATATCCACTATACAGATGTTATTTTAAGGAAAGTGGGTAAATAAACAGCAAGGAAATTGAAAATGTAAAAAAAAAAAGTAAAAGAAATTTCCCCAAACCCAGAAGAAACTATAACAATTCAAAATATGAACATTGATTCATCACAGATCAACAAATTACATTTTTATGGCGTTAACAAACTTAAAAAAAAAAAAAAGAAAACAAACAAAGTACGATCAACAAAAAAATACACATTCGGATTCATTGACCCACATAGCAGGCATAGGTCATAGATAGGGCGGCTACATCAGCCATGTTTTCCAGGACATATATAATTTTTACATATTGCTAACCAGCCCCAAAAAGATCCTGCCCTGCAGTATGGATGATGTATAAGTGACTAATTGGTTCCCTACTGGAGGGCAGCATTTTATCTGGGCTGGTCAGCAATATGAAACTCGTGGTCCTTCATTGTACCTCCATCTTTGTTATGAGTTGGCACCCAAAACTGAACTATATATTTTAAAAGAGGTTTTGCCCCAAAGGATAAGCACATTTCTTTACTTTTGCATTAATACCCTTCTAATTCTATGCTAATACCAGGTTAGATTAATTCGTATGCGTCACCCAGTCTAGAGTCCACTTGTATCTATGATTTTTTCCTCCCCAGTCTGTTGTCATATAGTTTATATTTAATATAGTTGTCTCTCTGCCTTATTGCATTTAAGATTATTGAATTACGGCTACAATTATTTTTGTACTTTCTCCTAATTCAATCAAGTCGCTGCAGCATAGAAATCACTGAACTAGGTTTAAACGCATGACGATCTCACGATATCTGAAAACTTTTACTTTCAATAACACTCCTTTCATCACAGTAAGGGTTAAATAGATCATTAACTCTTAAAGTGCTCAGTGTATAACTGGAAAACCCATCAGGCAAAGCTCCAATTTACAATAATTAGCAAAGTATGCTTGCTCGTTTTTACATTTCTGACGGCAAAAATAAATAGTTAACCCAAAACAATAGTTTATATGGTGATTTTTCCCAGATTCAATAGAATCTATGTAGAATATAGAATTTGACGCCAGATAAGACCCATTCGGCACATCTAGTCTGACTCAGATCTTAATAAGTCCTTTCTCTTGCCTTAGATTCAGTTTAGTTTAATGCTTATCCCATACCGTATTCCACTTCTGATGGGAGGCTGTCCCATTTACCTACTACCCTCTCAGTTAAGTAAATAATACTGTCCTATAAAGACAGGTAACTTGTAAACAGGTGGGATGTAAAATAACATATAAAACAGGCTAATGCTACAGCAGATGGATACACTTTGAAAATGTAACAAACAAAATCACACATAAGCTCTAATTCCAAGGCAGTTATTATTACGGTATAATAAAAAATATATATTCCTAAATGAGCAAATTCTACAAATGTGGCAGTGTGTGTTACTGTATCGTGTCTGTCCTGATGTACCCTGAAATAAAACTTTTTTCCCCGTGTCCGTAAAGATACATTTGAGGTTACAAAGTGATCTGGCTAAAGGGGTAAGTAGGAACTTTGAACTCCCACAACCCATTACATACAATCAATGACATCAATGTGTGGATATTGATGTATTATCTCAGGACCAAACCCCATTAAATGGATTTAGACGCAGTGAGTATGATGACAAGGACACTCGGTAATTGCCATGTCTATAATTCAGATTTATTGCTTGTGTTTCGATTTAATTAACAAACAACGAAGGTTAATAATGTGTATCGCATATTGACAATGACGTGTGAGGGGTTTGGAAAAGCAGTCATTTACTTTTTGTTCTTTTTTTTCTTTCCCATTGGGCTTGGCATTTCCCCCGTTTATCCAGCTTTATAGGCAGGGTCGGACTGGCGATGACACGGTGGCCCTGGCACTTTAAGGCCAACGGCCGCCTGATGACATCAATGCAGCCGATGTCTGGATAAGGGTGGCTGCCCGCTACGTTCCATGCTCACATTCCATTTAGCCGGCCATATCCCCCGGAGCGTTAGATCGGATAATAATGTGGCACTCCGTGTAGCCGGCCATATCCCCCGGAGCGTTAGATCGGGTAAGAATGTGGCACTCCGTGTAGCCGGCCATATCTACTGGAGTGGCAGATCAGCCACCGGCACACTTGCCTTGCCCACTGAGCCAGCTGACCAATCCAGGCCTCATTATTGGTCAAAGCCTCTAGAAACTCAATCAATGGAGCAGAGCCAACAAGTAATCACTCACAATATCTGGTCCGTATAATGAGCAGTATAACGTCATATACACTACCGGAGACGCTGGATAGAGAGATGGCAACTGTGTGTCCAAAAAGTGCATATACAGTATTGTCACAGGAGCATCTGTTGTAGGGGTCTGCTAGGTAGGCACCTTCCCTATTGGTTGCTACAGCCACACCGCCGGATATCCATATATGGTAGGGAGAGTAGCTTCCCTTTTGATTGGTCCCTTACATTAATGGGATGTGGGCCACCCCTGACCACACCCCCTTCACTGTGATTGGTTGCTCCCTATTCTAGCCCCCTCCTGACTGGTGCCAGTTAAAGTGTTTAAGCCAATGTATTTATGTATTGTTCACCCTGTTCTTTTCTAGAAGGTCTCGGGTATAAAGTTGGTGTTTGGTGTAGAATAAAAGGGATTCTTACTTGTTCAAGCCTAAGACCGTGTCTGTGATTTGGGGACAAGGGACACTTCATCGTGGAGTGTAACTACTTGGTCACTGGAAGTCTGGAGTATACCGAGGGGACCACAGGAGGTCGCTGGAACTATTGACGGCAGAGACCATCCGTCTCTACAGGGTCCGTCACACAAAACACTTAAATCAAAAGCCCCCAAATGCCAGTATGATTGATGATGAACTTCAGTAGAATGGTTGTTCCAAGCTAGAATCCAACCCATGGAGTACAAGAATCTAGACCTCCAATACAACATGAAAACGTGGCTGAATGCTGCCAGACCATTCTATTTCCACAAAAAGATTTCTGACGTCTTGACCAGTCAGGGACCTCCTATCCTTACTGGAGAACCTTCATCACACAAACCTCTAGGACACCATTTTCCCATCACCGATGCAAGCCCGGCTACAGTTAATGGCATTACTTTAATTATACATCACTTATATTTGTCGTGCACTTCTACATCTGCTACCCATAGAAAGAGAAAGAAACATTGACGTTTCAAAAGGATAGTTTTGATGTGAAAAAGGAAAAAGAACATTTTAAAAAAAAAACCCGAAACAATCTAGTAACAGTTTCAGATCAATTGTATGAAAAGGCAGGAAATGTCTCTAATGGTGAAGAGCAGGAGAAGAAAGAGCACAATGTCTGCTTTTGAAGTAAAAGTGATACTTCAGATCATTGTTAATGTAAGCCACATGTTAGCAGAAAAATAAATGTGTATGCACGAAAAAGGATAAAAGCGACTTATTTTATCCTTAAAAAGCCAGAATTTACAGCAAATATTAAAACATGGAACTGATTTTTCTTTTCAGTGTAACTGCATGACCAGACATCACCTTTAAATGGGGATGCATATGGAATCATTATTTTTTTTTTTATCCCAATTTTTTAAGGCAGGGCGTGTGAGAAGACCTTACGGGATTATGGAGTATGTGATTTGGAGTTTCATTATTAAGCTATCATGGTAAATAAGTGGAACAGCCTCCCAAAAGATGTGGTAGAGGGTAATACAGTGAGGGGATTAAACATTATGGGATAGACATACGGCTCCTGAATCTAAGACGAGACCAACGACTGATTAAGGTTTCAGTCTTTACAGCCAATCTCTTCTAAGAAAGGACAAGCTGGCCCTGTATGATGCATAGATTAATGTTTGGATATTAAGATATTGGAATAGATTTAACCAGGTTTTAGAAATCCTCGGAATCACGTGATTGTAGCTCATATAGCTCCTTTTGGCTTTTTTTGCGTTTTTTTTATGTCTACAGTTACTTAATTCTGAAAATGATGGGACCGGTTCCGTTTGTCTCGCTGTTCAATTTTACGTAATTTTCAGTCCCCTTGTAACTGTCGAATATGCTTTACTTTCGAGAATTAACAACGAGCGCCATGTTCAAATCTTTTCTACAGGAAAGTTCAAGTTCTTCTATGCCTTATAAATATGACATCGATTTATCAGAACATTACTCATTTCCTGTTGTCAAGGTCTTTGTATTAAAACGAGAAAAAAAAAAAAATTTCGCCTCGGAGCGAAGTTTTTATGACATTTCTGGTAGCTCAACATATGTTCTTTAACAAATAAATGTCCTGGAAACAGAGTATAATACAACGAGCTGAGGAACGTCATTTTAATAGGATATAAATCAAACGATAGGTATTGGATAGGATCCTAATTTAGAACCTGATCCGGACATTATTTTAGATCAGGGAGACTTTAAAAATGAACAGTTCTGCCACATTTTTAATAAAACACAATGCGGTAAAAAAAAGACAAATAAGAAAAAGTACAAATACTGATGAAAACTGTCACAACTAATAGAACGCAACCATTCTTGTGGATGTTTGGACTTTTCATTTTGAGCATTAACCAGAAGGTCGTTTGAGTTATCCTCAGGCGTCCTCTCCAAACAGATGATCAAGATTACGTCCATACTATATAATGTATATGCGATATAATACTAATATATAATATATTTATTATATATATTATATAGTATATATATTATATATATATATATATATATATATATATATACCTCAAACTAAGGGTCTGAGGTTGTATTCTCCAAAAAAGATTGAGAAAGCTCCATTTATTAAGTAAATTAGACAAGATCCATCATGGCGCTGGAGATCTGGAGATCAGAAGTATTATGATGACTTGGATAAAGTATTAGGTAAAGAAGAAGGTGGTCGTCCATGTAATAAGATGGACCACAGAATTAAGAATTAAGGCACCAGGAGGTTGTAGGACAGACTTTTTTATTTATGAAATTGATGCCTACAACCGACGAAAGGAAGAACCAAGAAGGCCACCGTCTGGATCTGCCCAATTGCATGCTTCACGAACATCAAAACATAAGGTGTAGTCGCGAATATCCAGCCGTCGGTCTACCGCGTTGAAGTGCCAGGACTGCCATGTCCTCCCCAGTCCGTCCCTGGTGCATCACGTAACAATTTGGATTAAAAAGTAAGAAGGCTTCTGCACAAAGGAGCTCACAATCTAGAAATAGTAGAGGTCCCCGGCATATGACGTAGAAGATGAGCTTCGCTGTCACATGGCGGCCCTCCTGCTGAACAGTATGTTGCGAGACTACATCGAACACGCCGCATTGATAAACCATCAAAAACAATAAAAAAAAGATCATTAAACCCCATTATCCCTTGGCAACCTAAATTGGATGTATAATAAAGCCAGAATGACAACAAAAGCCACAAAGATTTTATTGGGTTTTTTTTCTCTCCTGTTTCATAAAGAGTTGGCTTGTAATTATACGTTAACGAGCAATGAATGTTTCAGTCTGAAGCTTCAGTGATTATTATAGCAGATGCTTTGAAAGGATTCGTAAATTGCTGCTGCACAAACTCAATCAAGGCTGTAAATCCTTTAAAAAAAAACATATTTTCTGGTTAAATACCAAAAAATGGAGTCGGGACTCCTGTAAAAATATTACAGGGTAGGTTGTATGAGGATAGAGACGTTTATATAAAACTTGAGGGAACCAGGTTGATCTTGAAGAGGTCTATTGTTAGAAGGCATTTAAAGTTTAAAGGGAAGCGTGAGAGGGGAGACCTCGGCATAACCCTCTTCAATCCGGCGTGAGAAAAAGAAGCAACAGCCCAGCAGGCTTCTAGATACCAATAACCTTTCAAGTAAAACGAAAAGCTAAATATAAAATTTTAGGAAGGTCACGAATCACAGAAATGTCCTCAAACTTCATTTCGACTTTAACTCCCGGCTGGTATTTCAGAGTTTGGTAAATAATCCATAGACTAGCAAAATGAAAATGAGTTAAAGTCCCTAAAATATCCTATTGAATGGTTTATAATGTTTTTCACCAATCTGATCTAATAAGTGATCAGATTAGGGATCGCAATCAGATCCACTCACGCCAATACGGTAATACTAGGGTTAAAAACAAACAAGGTTTGGCTCTTCCTTCGCCGCCTCTCGTCTGCCAGAGACGCAGCGGCTTGGATTCAATGAGCCGCCTAAACGTTAATTGGCTTTAATGGAGGAGGAAAGCGCATTGGCCCTTGGTTCAGTGACCTGTCTAAAGTCACGTTAGCACCTGTTACATTTAGACCGCGAGCGCTAAAAATAAAAGCCATCAATTGATACAATCTCGTCTAAATGATTCAGCGGGGCGTGCAAAATTCTAGTAATCTCAAATCGATTATTTTTGGTCTGATTTTCTAGATATTTGGTCTAAACTAATTGAATGCACTGCTAAACGCCAACACACAGCAAAGGTGCAGAGGAGTTTAAAAGGCACCATAACACAGGCACATGAACCCTTTCTTTGTTAGCTAAAACTTTAATATTTGCCGCAATACAGATTAGGGTACTGTATGTAGCGCATGGGTAACCCAGGCTTCTAGAAAGTCCCGAATCTACAAGCGCAATGGCAGCATTAGGGATCTGATTTATCTGCAGCCGGTCCATTCAGACTGTGCTAATATCACCCACGTAAACAGATGTAAGGAAAGCATAGGGTTAAGAAATGAAGGACAATGTGGGTGAAATTTCCCCCATTGTAGATAGGAATTAGTAGAAGGTATTTCTGAAGCTCAGGAACGCATTGGTTACACTTGCTTTTTTAAAGTGGTTCCGTCCCGAAACTTGAATGCTTTACATTTAACCCCTTTGAGCCTGCAACAATGTCGCAAGGCTCACCCAGCAAGGAAGGAGACAAGACTTGTAATGTCCCCCTTCCTTACTGGTCTATGGGGCCCCATTTAGAACGCAGAAGTATAGCACAGCATAACGTAAAGATGTGACATCATATTATAACGCAGAAAAAAATGATTCGTAAGTTGCCTTTTCTCAAGGAAGTCACAATTATTTCAGGGTCAACATTTTGGCAAAACACAACTTTAGCGGGCAGAATTCTCAGTAGTATTTATTTTAATAAACAAACCACACAGTGAGTATAGCTCGATGACATCACCAATGAGAGTGTCTGAGTCACAATACAATAGGGGACATTAAGGGCAACATTCCTTCCCAATACACATATGGAATCTACGCTATTGTTGCGTAAATATACTGAATACTTAGATAACATGTTATGCTTCAGATGTACCGAACTCTCTCGCCGAGCCCCCCAGACAATAAGGGCTGTAATGAGTCTGAATTAAAAATCAACGTTGTCACATATTCGATTAAAAGCAACGGATATCAATACAAACTTATATAAAAAACAAAATAATCATGAAAAAGCGAATGAAAAGAAATAAATGGTTGATATCTGTTGCTTCAGGGGGACAGCATAAGAGGGACAGCGTTAGCTTTATTCTGAGGTAAGGGGACAGCATATAAACTTTATCCTGGGTTAATTAAAGTTGCTATTTCCAGAAAGAGGAGATTATATTATAATAACATAATCAATTTAAATTTAGTTCATTTTATACAGTTTTTGCTAGATTTTATTGTTTTCACACAGAGAACACAGGAATACAACATATTAATATATAGTATTGCAACTGCAAATGGATCATT
>VKOC01026844.1:0-19983 GCA_009364415.1 Spea multiplicata
ATTATTTTAAATAAATGAAAAATTTACATTCATTCTTTTATCCCATTAATCAAAAAAATAATCGGCCAACTAATCTATTATGAAAATAATGGTTAGTTGCAGCCCTAGTTAAAAAGTATAAAATAAGCAAGTTTATGCCACTGACATTGATATGTGAATAGGACCTAAATATTGCTGATCCATAATCATTTATTGTAACTCTTTCCTCCTCTCCTGGCAGTAGATACTATCCACTCTGTTTAAAGTTATCATTTTTACTTTACCTCTGTGTGTTACTTGAATATTCCTATGTTTAATAGTGACCTTTTTTTCCCAGGCATGATCTGGTAAATCAGCCCAAAGAAGCCATGTTTTTACCAAGACGTAGCGACATGAATTCAAGTGGGATACCTATGATTCCAAGTAACATAAAACCAGACCGCAGCCAACTTGTCCAAAGTGAGAAGGCAATCCAGAAAATTGCAGCCCTCGAAGACGAGCTGATGAAATTGAGAGCACAGATTGCTGCTATTGTTGCCACACAGGACACAAAAAGCATTCAGTCTTGTAAGTATGGTTTTATTCTCCGCAGTAAGTAGTGAAGCATCATCTTTTTCTGTTATGTTTTTTGCATAATTAATACATATTGCATGTCCGGTGGCATGACACGGGAAGCAGGGACCACATGCAACCTGTTCTGAGGGTCCTTTGGCTATATCTAGGGACACACACATATTTGTGGAATTTATACCTACTATATGTATGTTGGTGACAAATTCGCCAGTCCCCAATATTTATGCTTTAAATGGTATTGCACTGATTTTTCCCAGCGTATAGTGGCAGCACCGATGGGGGCTCGCTATTTCCCTCGGACAAGCACTATAAAAGATAGTAAAGGCTTAAACTCCGCCCTCCCCTATATTTGTACTTGCATTACTAAATGGAATCGTAGATATCCGTACAATAAGCAGAGATACTCCAGGGCAACTGATAAATCTTCCTTTCAGAGGCAAAATAAAGAGTCTAGATTTCAACCTAAGACTACTAGGCAAGAAAGGACTAGAAGATTCTCACAAAGTGGGAGGGTTGCCTTCAGATATTTTGAAAAACATGGTTCCACACTACCAGCAACCCATGGATCCGTCATATAATATCAGAAGGCTACACCATCAAGTTTTTCAAGACTCCTCATGATTATTTCCTAGTCTCCTCATACCCATCGGTAAAGAAAAGCTCGGTGCTAGTCATGGCAGCATCAAAACTCATCAAGCAAGGAGTTATAGAGAACATACTGAAGAAACAGCTATTTCAGGGAGCTTACACTCGTTTGTTCCTGGTTCCAAAGCCAGATGGTTCTTTCTGCTCAGTCCTCGATCTGGAGTCCGTCAATCGATACATCCCATATCAACACTTCCGTAAGGAAACCGTATTTTCGGTTACTCGGATGATCCAAAAGGGAGATTTTATGGCCTCACTGGACATCTAGGATGCTTACCTGCACGTACCGATAGCAGAAAGATCCAGAAAATGTCTAAGATTTGCAGTAAAGACAAACAAAGGCATCAGTCACTTTCAATTCAAGGCTCTACCTTTTGGCCATCAACAACTCCAAGAGTCTTCACCAAGATTCTCACTCCATTAGCGACAGAGCTGAGACTGCGAGGGATACCAGTGGTTCCATATCTGGATGACTGGCTCATAAAAGCGTCATCCTCTGCCCAACATGTATTAGATCTGCATCTATTACCCTTTTACACCACCACGGTTATATTCAAAATGTATCCAAGTCCAATTTAATTCCGACTACGGAGATCAAGTTTCTGGGTTTTCCCGTTGACTCAATGTCTCTACGTCTTTACCTACCGGATCAAAAAGCCAAACAAATTCGACAAAGTGTCACCCAGTTACAAACAAATCCTCTCTGCTCCGTCAGACGGGCTATGAGTATACTGGGGTTGATGACATCCACTATTCCTGTGGTGGCCTGGGCACAAGCAAGGATGAGACCTCTACAATGGCACATTCTGTCCCATTGGTCCGGAAGGGAAGAGGATCTGGACACAGAATTCTTATCTCTCAAGAAGATAAGCAGTTAGATTGGTGGAAGGTCAAGAGAAATTTAACAAACGGTCTATCTTTCCAGCCAAGCACTGGATTATAGTTAACACAGATGCGTCCGAAACCGGCTGGGGAGCCCATCTCCGGTTTTGAAAGGCCCAGGGAAAATGGTCATCACAAGAGGCACTCCAATCCTCAAATTTCAGGGAGTTAAACGCAAACTTCATAACCTGCTAGCCTTCAAGCCTTGGATATCAGGCAAGCCAGTGAAGATTCAATCAGACAACACCACAGACAGGAAGGCACAAAAGAAAGCAGTCCTCTGTATCTAGAGGCTATTTCGGCTATCCACATCAGAGGTCAGAACAATGTTATTGCAGATGATCTCAGCAGGAGCAAATACTCCAGAGCAGAATGGTCTCTACAACCAAATGTTTTCAAAACATTAGTTACGAAAGTAGGCCTTCCAGAAGTGGATCTCATAGCAACGAGCCTGAATCGGAAAGTTTCCCTCTTCGCCTCTCTCTACAAGATGTATTACCCTCATTTCCTGGATGGTCTGGAGATCAAGTGGCAGTTTAATCTAGCATACCTCTTTCCTTCAGTATCTATGATTCCTCGAGTGATTCTCAAAATCAAAACAGACAAGGCAAGAGTGCTGGCTATACTTCCATTCTGGCCAAACCGGAGTTGGTTTACAGTCCTTTGCCAGCTCTCGGTAAATCATTGGTAACTTCCAGTATCTTCAGACATCTTAGAGAACAATTCCACTCCACACTCTTCATATATTCAGATTGACAGCATGGCTGCAGCAAGGTACCCAGGAGGATCAAAGTATCAGCAGTAACATGGCTAATCTTCAGTGAGGCTATCTACGGCCAAAATTTATCTTAGAACCTGGAGAAAGTTTCTTGAATGGTGTCACTCTCAAGGACTGCAGAGTTCACCTCTGTCCATTCCGGTCATTCTGCACTTTATGAATTTAGGGTTTGAGGCAGGCCTCAGTCGCGACTCTTAAGGGTCATATTTCTGCCCTTAGCCATTTCCTGCTCTTTGATTTGGCATCAGACCGTTTCATTAGAAGATTTCTCGAAGCCATCACGATTAAAAGACCTCCTATTAGATCCCTTTTTCCACCTTTTTCTGACCTTCTGTACTCAAGGTCCTGTGCTCTGCTCCATTTGAACCTCAGCATGATGGATTGGGGAACTCCAAGCTCTCTCAGCTTCGGAAGATTTTCTCATTTTTCATCAAGATAAGTGGTTCTGTATCCCAGACCATCTTTCCTGCCTAAGGTACTATCTAAAGCTAATGTTACCCAGCCTATAGTTCTTCCAATGTTTTACCCAGACCCTACGTCATCGGAAGAAAGTAAATGGCATTCCCTGGATGTTGAGAGCTCTCACAGTCTATTTGGAACGTACCGTTTCCTTTCGTTCATCTGACCATCTGTTCCTTCAGTTCCATGGCAAGTCTTCGGGTCAAGCGGTGTCAAAATTCACTTTAGTCAGATGGCTCACAGACTCCATCCGTCTGGCGTACTGCTACTATACACTGGGAAAAACAGAAATTTTTACTTACCATAAATTCTCTTTTCACCAGTATAGTGGCAGTACATGTTTCCCTCCCAAATTTTGTTAAAATAAAAATTTGTACTACTGGTTGGTATTAACTAGGCTACGGAGTAATGTGAGTACAGATATAGGGGAGGGCGGGGTGTAACCCTTTACTATCTTTTAGAGTGCTTGTCCCGGGAGAAAGAGCAAGCCCCATCGGTACTACCACTATACTGGGGAAAAGAGAATTTACAGTAGATTTCTTGCTTTGTTTTATGCCTCCATATGTGTCTGTCTTGATACTAGTATGTTTTTGTTTTTTTTATCTTATCTAGAAGTAATCGTTATTCACGTATAACAACACGTACACATGTACTAATGACAATTTTCATCTCCTCAGTAGGTTCTGAAACTCTAAGTTCATTTGGCAGCCCGGGCAATGGACGTCCCCCACCATTGTTGGCTTCCACGCCTATTCATGGACAGTTAACACAGTTTGCAGCAGCACCACCTCCACCTCCTCCTCCACCTCCTCCCTCTGCCAAGCACAGCCCTGGTGAATCTGCAATAGATCTTATAAAACAGCGCAAACAGACTCACCAGCACAGCACGAGAGAAATGGACAAAGTAGAAAACATAAATAAACCTCCCAGCATGATGGATGTTTTGAAAGATATAAATACAGTCAGGCTGCGTGCTGTTGAAAGGTAAGTCCAGGTCATACCAGGTTTGACTCAAATAACTTATTCATTTGTAGCAAAACTTTATCAGATGAGACACTTTGGCCTTGTTCAACTTATCTGGAACCTTGTAATGAGTACAGCAAAGCTGTGCTACCCTGAATAGCTTTGTCATCGTTTCTCCTGGAGCACCCAAAATACATGGTTTTCAGGACCTTCTCAGGTGAGCACAGGTGGATCCGTTGTGTCTGTCAGACCTATAGTAATCAAAGATCCACGCTTGGGGATGTGTTAGGATCAGAGTTGAAGCATTCTATATCTAGCAGCTGCCATAAATCTTTGTAATCTCTTTAAGATTATGTCCATGATTTATTTGCAGAGAACGTCATTTATTATTCCTTGAAGGGACATTCCAACAATCATATTCACATAGTAGCGTCTTAGTGGCATCTTTACGTTTTATGTGGTCTCTTTTGTAAATGCATCAGGAGTTCTAAAGAATCCCCATACGCATTTGCTTGATCCCCAGCTGCTTTGCTTTGGGTACATCGACAGAACACATCTGCAGCTGCCTGCACCCACGTGGTGTAGTCGCAGCCAATTGACTCCAGCACTGCCTTGGCAACCTGTGTGCAGAAAGCCTTATACATTTTTGGCTCTCCTCATTTTGATAGCTAGCCAAAAGAGAAAATACACAATATAGTCAATGTACTTCTATTTTTTTCTGTCAGATCCCCAGGGGGCACTCCCCTGACACGAAAAGACAAGAAGAGACGGTCTTTCAACGACCCAGCAGCAATTATAGCTCATGCACTGAAAAAGAAGTTTGCATACAGACAGAATGATGACTCATTCGATAAAGAAAATCGATCTCATGAGGATTCTGCATTCTCAAGTCCAGAAACACCGCAGGTACATTTCTCCTTATAGAATTATGTTTTTTTATGGTTTTTTTTACACAACAAAGTAAACAACCTGGACAGTAGAGAGGTAAAGTGGGGGTTTATCTGTCTTCACATTACATTATGAAGAGTCAAGGTCAACCCCTATGCCCCTATGTGCTTCCTCGAGAATATCCTAGAATGCCATGTATGAAGCATATTTTAATTACTCAGGCAGAACTATGCATACAAAAACAAATAAGAAAAAAGTTTCCTGTGCTAATGTAAGTGAGAACATTTGAAATGAAATAAGAAACAAGAAGGAAATAAATATATATGTACATGGAACCCAGTCTTGGGCAATGCTGGCATACCAACATAACAGTTCAATAAGGGCAAAATATCAGATCTTGCCCTATAAGAATAGTCCTCAACATATAGTCCTTTAAATAAATGTAATTTGTATGTGGCTTTTACAATACATTTCTTCCTACTTAATTGGATTATGTCAGGACTAGGCCACTCCAAAACCTTTGTTTTGTTCCTTTTGAGCCATTCGGTGGCTTGTGTGCTTCAGATCACTCCCCTGCTGCATAACCCAACTACGCTTAAACTAGGTCATAAACTGATGGCCAGACATTATCCTTTAGGATTTGCTGGTAGAGAGCATAATTTATGCTTCCATCCATTATGGAAAGTCACCCAGGTCCAAAAGCAGTCTCAGTCCATCGCACTACCACAATAGTGTTTGACGGTTGGTATGATCTTATTGTGGCATGCTGTGTTAGCTTTATGCCACATGTAACAGACCCATGTCTTCGAAAACGTTACACTTTTCACATCAGTCCACAGAATGTTATCCCAAAAGTCTTGGGATAAATATACCTTAACTTCTTTGTCAATTCTGTTTGCTTTTAGTTTGGACGTCACCTTTTGAGGCCCACCGGAAAGCGCATACAGAGGGAATTTCAGAAAAAGCAGGGGCTGACAGCTGGACCCAAGGTTTAATTGGTATTGCAAGTTTACGCTCTGTTAATTAGTTGCGAAGCATCGGTGCTGATGTTGTCGGGAATACATATTAGATGTACCAGACTGGCAAACTTTTAAGCATTCCTTTTGTTGTAAATGCTTAGATTTTAACATAAACTCAGTGAATATATTGTATGGTGAAATGGACACCTTGAGACCCATGGGATATTTATTTTACAGAAATTGTTTTAGCTGCTTTAAAAAGTGTTTGATGTTTTATAATCTGTATAAAGCCCTAATTTGATTCTACTGATGTTTATTGTGCTTCAGGTATCCTTCTGCACAATTATATAAGCTTTGTTCCCTTCTGCATGAAACAAAGCTTATTACAAAGCTAGTAAAGCCCTCAATTTAACTCTACATTAAATGTGTCATTTAGATTTGTTGAGTGTCCATGCGCCTTCATTTATTTTTTATAGATTGTATATTTTTATTTTCTGAGTATATGTCTGTCTCTTCAGATATGGTGGTGTTGGGAGACATTGGTCAAATAGAGTTTACAATGACACCAGAACTAGCTTTTTGATTTTGGATATATGCTTGTCCAGTAAAATATAGTCAGTACAGCCATGCTGTGCGTTTGCATGGCCTGTTGGTTCAGTGAAATCACAACAAAATGGTGTGCAGGGTTTTATAGTTTTCTTCAAAAATGTCCTTGAAAATTATGTTGGATTAATGTCTGATATCTGGCCAAGGTATCTGGATTTTGCTCACAAGAATCTAACTGTAAAAATTGATACACTCAGCAATTGTTTATGCATTGAATTATTGTATTTTTACATATTTGAGGACATGAAATAGATTTGATGGTCTAAAGCAGTGATGACGAATGTTTTTGGGCCTGAGTACAAAATGTTTTGGCAAGTCATATGTATATATACTATTGGTGGATAAGTGCAGCATTTTGAAGCATAAGATGTCTACTGCTTAATCCTTCTTTTTCTCATATATTAAGGAAGAAAAGGGCAGTGGCAGTGGCACATGGGTTCCATCTGAGAAGCCATGAAAAACCTTGCACCCATCCTGTTTAATCTGAATGTATTTAGATTAAACAGGATGAGTGTGAGATGTTTCCTTGCTTCTGTCAAAACCTGTGTGTTGCTCCTGCCGTCTATCCCCCTTTCTCTCTCTTCTCATTATCACTCTAAAGCTCTTCATTTCTTACCATCTCTTTGTTTTCTCCCTATTTATCTTTCACCTTTCTCCCCATCACTTATTAATTCCTGTGGTGGGCAGCCGAGTTCTGTTCCTACAGACATCTGTTTTAGTGTTCCATAATGGTGCCAAGATCGGGGATTAATCGTCATATCCTGGCTCTCAGCATCAATAGCTGGCATGCATCGTGAAGGAGCAGTGAAACTGCAGGTCTGTAGGAACCTCATGCTCCCCTTTATTTTGGGCTGATTTACCAAATTAACCAGTCGTTTACCTGTTGTGGTATGTCATGGCTGGTCTAAAGGGTTACTGCTGGTTTTCTCGCTTTTTTGTAATTTTTTTTTTTGTTCCTTAGCCTAGCATTTAGAGCCCACCTTACGTTTAAGGAAAGCTTAAACTCACACTTTGAAAAATTGTTTCGGAAGGGCTTCTTTAAATGAATGGAGGTAATTCTAAACAGGCATCATTGTTAAACTGGTACATACTTACTGATCTCCCATAAAACATCTTATCACGTTACTGCATCATTACATCTTATCACGTTAATGCTTCATTATTTTTTTTTAAATACATTATGTTGATGCTTGCACTTTTATAGATATTTTTGCATTTATATTTACAACTTTTTGTTTACGTTTCTTAAGATGCTGCACCAGAAGTCTGTGTTGTGTTGTAAATCTTTATGGGTTTTTATCATTGTAAATATGGTTTTACAAATAAATGCAAATGTTTCTAACCTACGTTAAGAATGGTGTTTTTTTATGAATGGTTTCGTTGAGTTTGTTTTAACTGAGGCTTTGTGCTTCATACTTTGCAAACAGCATCACCTTCTTAAATTTCATTGATACATCCTTTTGATTCCACTTGTAAGAACTTACATCAGATGATGTAGTAAAAGGCACATACTATAACTGTTTAAATACCTTTGTGACTCCACACAGCTCTTCTAACTCACACATGCACACAGACAATCATACACTAACATACCTACACTATCACTACCCTGACACATTCATACAGAAACACCCCCCCACTTACACTAACACAACCAGGCACTCAACACTAATACACAGCCACACTAACATGCGCACACAATAACATACACAGCCACACCCACTAAGATATCCCCATAAGCAAATACTAACATACCTACACCCATACTAACATAAACTATACACCAATCAGCCATAACATTATGACCACTGACACATGACCAATGTCAGTGGGTGGGATATATTAGGCAGCAAGTGACATTTGCATCCTCAAAGTTGATGTGTTAGAAACAGGAAACGTGGGCAAGCAAAATGAACTGATCGACTTTGACAAGGGCTAAATTGTGATGGCTGGACGACTGGGTCAGAGCATCTCCAAAACTGCAACTCTTGTCAGTTGTCTTTGGTCTGCATTGGCCAGTACCTATCAAAAGTGGTCCAAAGAAGGTGAACTAGCGACGGTGTCATGGGTGCTCATTGCTGCACGTCAGGGTGAAGGCTGGCCCCTGTGGTCAAATCCAACAGGCAAGCTACTGTACCTCAGATTTATGAAAAAGTTGATGCTGGATCTGATAAAAAGGTGTCAGAAAGTGTAGTGCATCACAATATGTTGCGGATTACTCTGAGTAGCTGCAGACCAGTCAGGGTGCCCATGCTGACCCCTTTCCACTGCCGACAGAAAAAGAGAGATATAAGGGAAATAAGAGGCAGAAAACAGAGTTCAACATGACAAAAAAAGAAAAGGGAGAGGCACTTGAAAAACACAAAAAAGAGGAAGAGAATTAAAACAAGGAGTGGTAAGATTAAAAACAAAAGAAGGAAGGTATGTAGAAGAGGATAAAAGTCTAGCTAACTGCCTCAAGTGTTTCTGTTCAGCTTTTACGGATGAAAATGAAGGAAAGGGACCTCAGGAAAAAAGTGAGTAATTTCATACATGTGGGTTTATCAAGGCAGTCTTTATCTGGAAGTTTTCCAGGAGGTCATGTCTCATTTCAGCCCTACAAAAGATTTGATGGCATCAGTGGCAAACAAGAGATTTTGGGTGTTCCTTCTCAATGCTGATCTAGGATTATGTTTTTCTTCTGTTTCTGTCCAGAGTTAGCAGAAGATGTTAACCCAAATTGGACAAGAAGAGTATGTGGTATGAGGATTTAATACAGATGTCCATAAGATTCATGTTAGCTAATTGTCAGGATTGGGTTTGGAGAGTAAGAGCAAATGATAGTCCAGTAGCGATGTCAGGAACAGTCCAATAGATCAGGGCAATCAGGAAAAAATGGTAATTCAAGCTAGGGTCAGGAAATAGACAAACAGAGTACTTCAACAGGAAAGCCAAAGGTCATGTAATGGATAATCCAGTTTAGGGTTTGTAGCAAAGGGTGCAGAGAAGAACTGGAGTCTGGAGTACTACAACACACAGGAACCAAAGCTCTGGAACACTGGAGTAAAGTGGTAACAGTCTGAGGGGTTTTCATAGGTATCTATAGGTATTGCTGCAGGTATCTACCCCTCCCCTGTGCTGGACAAACCCCTCACTGGATTAACTACCACAGCACCGATCTCACTGTTTCTCTGTGTGAACACCATTGGTGCATAGCTCATTGTGGAGTCAGGCTTTACTTCCCCTCCACAGGTGTACCAGATTATGCAGAGGTCTGGGCAAAACCTGGAAGTCTTCCCTGTGGTCTCTTGTAACTTTAGGCCGCGGCTACTCCGAGAGGGACGGGACACTAATGTTCTTGACATTGAATGGGCTCATATGTGGCCTTTCCATGTAGAGACTGTTTTTAGAAATAATTAGAAATGTACCGATTTTGTATTCTCAGAATATTTTAATATTGTAAAAAGTCCAAGCAGCACTTTCAATATTTCACTACACTTTTTCATAAGATTTTTAATGTGATATACAAAATATTTAAGGATGCTTGTTGACCATAACTGTCAATGGAAAGCAGAAAGTTAGTCACCAGAAAGACACATGCTCTCATATAGATGGTCTTTTTTTTGAGTGGTGGTTATTAGCATCCGTGAAGCGAGACCAGAGCATGTATAGATACAGTCAAATTTCAAATGTACATCACAACACTGAAGCATCACATCAAAATGTACAAGAACACTGTAGTGTACATAACAAAATGTTACAAATGTTTCAATGCTACGGATTCACAAGTGTCGAATGACACGACTGCCGACGTGGACATAGCAATCTGATCATGTAATAAAGAATACCGAGCTTCACAAATGTATTTTTGTTTTATGTGAGTAAAGTAAAAAAAAGAGAGAGGGGAGAAAGATCTGAAAGTGGGGAAAGAGAAAAGGAAGGAATAAGGAATAGGAGATGAAACATTGACAGGAGGTGCAGCTGTTTAGAGATGAAGCATGGCCGACCTGACGGTAATATCTGTGTGTTTAGCGAGCCATGGCTCCCAAATGGCTTCAAATTTAGACATCTCTTCTTTCAATTTGGCCATAAGTTGTTCCATAACAATGAGGTTCCAGATAGCGGACTGTATTTCGGCAGAGGTAGGTGGGTTCCCCTTCCATCTCCTCGCAATCGTTAGCTTAATCGTTGCACAGATGTGGTGGATGAGTTTGTGATTATGAACTGACAATCTCGACTCTGCGACGTCCATTACTAACAAAGCTACCTCCGGCGTAACACTTATCGTTACACCTAAGGCTTGGGAGATCTTGTGGAAGGAATCTTACCATATTGATTGGATAGATGTACAAGACCTCCATGCGTGCAGGTAGGTACCTGGCAAACCACATCCCCTGAAGCAGTTCTTATTGACTGATTGAAATATATTGGATAAACGTAGCGGAGAGAGGTACCAATGTGTTATGACCTTGTAGAGCCTTTCTTTCACAAACGTGCATAGTCTAATTTTATATGTGGTGGATGCCGCTTTTTCCCATGCTTTGGCTGGATATTCCCTGTTTAAGTGAGTGCCAACGGTGTCTATATGAAGGCCGAACGTTGTATTTAATCGCTAGAAAGTGATCGTAATACATATTGCATGTTTTAAGTGTTTACGCGTTAGGAAGCGTTTCTCAAACAATGTAGCGTCGGCCAGGCGGTGCTTTGTCAACAGTAAGAGCAGAAAGTGCCTGATCTGGAGATACCAAAATAGTTCCGTGGGTGGAATATGCAGCGTCTCACCTAAAGCTACCTTTTTTAACTTTTAAATGCGTCTCTAACCCTTGGATCCGGAGATAGATGATGTTATGCAGACTCATGTGCCTCCATAGGATTTAACATTTGGGTTGAAATGCCTCACCATGCCTCTTGACTAAACTTTCCATTGTTTTTTCATATTGAAAGTAGTATATTTGGTAGCAGTTACATCTGCCTGAGCTGCAATTCTTATCTTCCATTCTTAAATATTCTTACAGCATGGTGGTGCACTTTGCATTTTGTTTACAGGAGCCCAGGAAGAATTTAAGAGATCGATCAGCAGGCGGGTAGCATACTGCAGAAGGTTGTACACCTCCTAGGGGTCTTAAAGCCCATTCTACACAGTCCATAGCATCTTCATGGTCTGAGCTAGCAGATGTATATCCAGTTTAGATATGCAGAGCAGCTGGTTGGTCCTCGCTTTGTACTTTTGTAAAAACAATTTGGACTTGATGTTTTTTCTGCTGAAAATTTTTGTGAAGTTTTACATTCTGTTATATTTTGATTGTTTCACACTATTATATCTTTTTTATATCTCATATGGGTTGCCAGTGATTACAAGGGAGTCATAAATTCTTACCTTGGAATTTGTTTTCCATGTGTATTCTTCAATAGCACTATTTTGTCCTTTCGCAAAAAAGTTTGCATATTTTGTTTTTGGCTTTATTTTGCTGAGTGGAAAGTATTTAGTGTTTTCTCTTGCCCTACCCAGAGCCTGTCCTCAGGATAGGCAGTCAAACTAACACACATCCAGACACCCGCACTAACGCACGCACAAAGACACTTACACCAACACAATTATACACTTTGCACTAACACACACATTCAGACACAAACACACATGCACACACACTAACATGCACACCTGGACAACACCTGGACACCCACACAGACTCAGCAGCAAACTAACATAAACAGACACATACTTTGGATACTTTATGTGTGTCTTTGGGTATGTAATTTTAACCCTAACTTAAATTAACCCTAAACACCCCATTTAGCATAACTGCCCCTAAAATTAACCCTCAACCCCCCATTAAGCATAACTGCCCCTAAATTAACCCTAAACACCCCGTTTAGCATAACTGCCCCTAAATTAACACTAAAGACCCCATCAACCATACCAATTTATTAGGTAATTTATCTGGAGTACATGCAATTAATTTAGGGTCAGTTATGGTTAATGGAGTATTTAGGGTTAATTTCAGGGGCCGTTATGGTTAATGGGGTCTTTACGGTTAATTTCAGGGGCAGTTATGGTTGATGGGGTATAAGGGTTAATTTTATGCTGATGACTGAGGGTTAATTTAATTAATTTAATAAAGTTAACAGTAGGTGCAGTTATCGGTAACGGGCAAACTCAGGGGAATCTAAATCCTGGGGGCAGTGAACAGTATTAATGTATTTATTTATAAGTATGGTATCAGTAATATTCTCTGAATGATTCAAATCCCTGTAAGATTCGAATCTTCGGATCGTTCGAATCTCCGGATCATTCGAATGTTTGAACGACTCTCTGACTCTGAGTCATCGTTTCTTTGTGAATTAATGAGCTGTAACCTGACCCCAGAGTCTGTGTCTGAGTGCTCTGCAGATGACTCACAGCTCTAGGATCAGGTTACAGCTGCATGATTCACAGACTGAACTGCTACAAATGAATCGTTCAGTCTACTGAACCGATTCATCCGGATCACTAAAAAGAATCGGATCAAATAAACGATTCGTTCATGATCCGGACATCACTAAAAGACATATGGTGACACACTAAAATACACTCTAAAATACCGCCACTCAAACATACCCAGGCGCACACACATACTAACATACTCCAAAACACATGTTCACACACTAACATACCCAAACACATGCTAACATATCTAAAGACACATGAACATGTGTCTTTAGATATGTTAGCATGTGTTTGGGTATGTTAGTTTAGTGAACACATACTAATATCCACACACACTAACATACCCAAAGACATGTTTACACACTAACATAGACAGATACTTTCACTCACATACCTATACATATATGCTAACATATGCAGACACCCATTCTAACATCCCTAAAGACACGTACAAACATACACATACACTAACACACATGTCGAAACAGACACTAACAGACGCATACTGACATCCAAACACTAACATCCACACATACATACCCCAAAAGCAATAAAGTGGTATTAGTGCAAATGTGATCACCCACGTTTTTTTCTCATTGTGTGCAATATATCCTGTAATTGTTGTACACTTTATTTCCTTCTGCTGTTTTGAGGATACTGTGCCATTATTGTACCTCTTCATCATTTTAGATATTGTGGAAGTAAAGATTGATATTATGAAATAGGCCTCTTTAAACCAGCTTGTTAATAAGTGCAAGATTTAGTATATTTTATTACCATTTAACTGGACCCACACACAGACTGCATACTCAGGCAGATACATACTAACATGCCCAGGCAGACACACAAAAACATACTCAGGCAGACATAAACAAAGCTCACTTACTGGCCAGGGGGGCAACTGGACCCTCTCCTGAGGCAGACAGAGGCATGCTGTGGGATGCCCCCTCCACCTCCCACAGCATGCCTCTGTCTGCCTAAGGAGAGGGTCCAGTTGCCCCCCTGGCCAGTGGCCTTACCTAATTCCCAGGTGAGAATTTATTACATTTCAAGTTACATAGCTATTATTAGAAGGTAGTAAGGTAGAAGGTAAATAATTTTCTTCTAAGCTCCTTTGTCAGCTATCAATAGGTCTGAAAGATACATAAAAAGTCACTAACTACATGTGCTATTGCAATTTACGTTCACCAGTATCATTAAACAAACAGCTCCTGTCTGCAGGGTAACTGCTTCAGTTTCTGTTCTACATAGTGTCAGCTTTTTTTATTTGCTTCATTCTTGGTCTCTCTTGTAAAATCAGAGAAATTTATAGCCCAAAAGAGAGAGAATAAGAGCAAATATGTGTAGTCCAAAGGAGTTGGAAGAACATATTCAGTATGATTAATGCAATATATGTTTAACCCTTTGAGTGCCGGGGTTCTGGAGAGGGTTTTTTTTGCTTATGGTAGGTCAGGTCATTTTCAACAAAATTTATAATATATAAAAGTTTTCAGCAGAAATTTTTATTGGTGGCTGATTTTGCACTGCAAAACCTTAGATACATAAAGAATGTTCTTGTTTAATTTTATATGTGAAAGCTGCCAAAATACACAATGTTTGGTCCTTGGGGATTTTAACGTTCCTCTACACCCTGCTCTCGACACCTCTACGGGACTCTCCCGTATCCCTCGACATATACTGGGGAGAATCACTTCTTTACTATCATCATGCCGCTTGGTCGACTGCTAGCGGGCCTTATACCCCACAACTAAAGATTAGACATTTTTCTTGACACCGCAAGGCTCCTACTCCCGCATCGACTACTTTTTCCTCCCCTACCGCCATAAGGCACTCGTCCGTCGCACCCACATTGGCATCACCACTTGGTCAGACCATGCCCCGGTGCTCCTCTCGCCCGGCCTTCTAGGCGCTCTTGGCACCTCAATGAATCTCTGCTATCTGATGATTTGGTATGTGCTGACACGGTTCAGGCTATCACCAGTTACTTTGCTGAGAACCTAACGGGTGACGTTCCCGGCCTTACGGTATTGGAGGCCCACAAGAGTGTGCTTCGGGGCCACTTTATCTCTCTGCATGCGCATCGCGGAAAGTATCTACAAGTGTCTTTACAGGAGGAACTGGCTTCGATCTTAAATGCCAAGCACCAGCGGGCTTACCAGCGCTCCAGGGGGTTGTTCCATGA
This sequence comes from Spea multiplicata, assembly GCA_009364415.1. NCBI lineage: Eukaryota > Metazoa > Chordata > Amphibia > Anura > Pelobatidae > Spea > Spea multiplicata. The sequence continues at coordinate 15,321 of VKOC01026844.1, forward strand.
ACATGGGGATAAGCCAGGGAAATATTTGGCGAGAGTCCTACGGCCCTCTCGTCACCTGACCTACATCCCTAAAATCCGCTCCGACGCCGGCAGGCTGTGTCTTCTTCACTCTGACATCTGCAACGGTTTTGTTAAATTCTTCACGAAATTGTATATTATCGTTCTTCCGGACGGCCCCCTCTCCACTGGGGACCGGGTATCGAAATATGCGGACCATTTACAGTGAATGATACGTGTGCGCATCTCTGCTGAGGACGAGGCAGGGCTGGATGCCCCTATCGCTCCTGGCCACCCGGTTGTTTCCCCTTAAATATTATTCAAGGTTTAGCGACCATCTGGGCCCTCATTTTGTGGAGGCCTTTAATTCTCTTCTGAGGGGTGGTCGCATCCATACCCACACCCTATCCACCTCTGTCACCCTTATCCCCAAGAGCACGTGGCTGGGACCCCCGATCTCCTCCCTCCCTTGGCTAGCTGTGGCTACGGCACGTCGCCTTGCCTCCCCTCACCCCTTTTTGCGTGCTACGTTGCCGGTTTGGCACTCCCTGCTCCATACCACACAGCTTTTCCACGGTCCCTTCCCCACTCACCCCGCTCAGTCATAATCCCGACTTTCTGACTGAGATGGGAGCCGATGTTTTTCCCACTGCTGCTCTGGAGGGAGCCTTGAGATTCCACTCCTTTGTACCCCCTACGGGGCTCAAGCCCCTGGAGCGCCTGGTCGGACTGGGGACGCCCTCTCTGATGGATAGGCTTCGCTACCTGCAACTGCGAAACTTTTATCGCTCATTAGAGCAGAAACATAACGTGGTGCGTGACCTCTCCCCTTTCGAGTCCCTATGTGTGATGAATGCCCCTCTGTCTCATGGTATCTCTAAGCTGTACAGCTGTCCGCCCTGACCCCTACGCCCCCTGCATTCATGGGGAAGTGGGAGACGGTGCTGCAGGTCGTCCTTACCGAGGAACAGTGGAGCAAGATATGTATCTTTTCGCATTGCTGCTCCCTTAGGGCTAAAGACCAGGAGATGTCCTATAAACTGCTAGCTCATTGGTACCGGCCCCTTCGGTGCTGTCGTGCTACCGGCTTGGATCGACAGATGTGTGCTCTCTCACCGGGCTCTCTCCATCTCTGGTGGCACTGCCCCTGTATTGCTCCCTTCTGGTCCACTGTTCACTCTTGCGCACAGTCCCTCACTGATAAGGTCCTTCCTTTCCCCCCGGAGTTCTACCTCCTTCAGCACATGACGTTCTCCTTGTCCTGGTACAAAAAGACAGTTGTTAGGCACCTGTCACGGCTAAACTTAAAAGGGGTAGGATAAAAGCGCTAAAAGCAACAAAAAAAAAACAAAAAAATAAAGTCCTTTTTAAAACAAAGTTATTGTAGAAGATGTAGCAGCAGAACCACTTGCCAAGGTTTCCTCTTCTTGGCTTAAACAGGTATTGTGTCTGATTTCTTGTGTTATATTGTTGTCTGTTGCTATAGTGTTTTGTGAAATCTTGTTGATCTTGGTTTTTCCTTGGTGTCCTCCGTGTAAGGGGTGGTGCATTTTTTCTATATCTTTGTGGTGAGGATGTGTCTCTGAAGTAGGGTTTTTTTTTTACATAATTTGTTTGATATCTTATTGTTCTTCCCCTAGGTTGAAAGGATTTGGATTTTTGATTAAAAGTCCTAACTTCATTTTTAGCATAATCCTGAGTGTCCTCAAATTCAATTAATTTATCTTTTAACTCGTTGATTTTTTTATCAAGTAGTACTAGATGTCTAAAAGTTAGAATATCAGAACATTGTCGCAATATTAGAAATGGAATTGTCACCCATAGCGTCTCTAAACACTTTTTAAATCACAATAAAGATCCAAAGTTACTAAAATTTACTGCTATAAAACAAATATCCATACCCTGGAGAGGAGGGGATAATGTGAAGATTTTAGGAAAGACTGTATTGGATATATTGTTTAAAAACCCTAACCCCTGAAGGGTTAAATATAGATTTTGACATGCACCTCTTTCTGTAACGTTCCAATTATGTTTGTTTAAATTTGAAAAAAGGAAGAAAAAAAAAACATTTTTTTTGTGATGTATAAGCCACACCCATTGTTGATGACGTCATTTGGCGCCATTTTAGACATTTCAAACTGTATAAAAACATTCAATGTATCAGGAGCTTTACTATACACTCTGAGGAAGCCTGTGCTAGGCGAAACGCGTTTGTGTATTATTTTATATTAATCCTTTGTTGGTTTTTATTACCAAAAGTTTAAAATAAATAAGTTTTTTTAAAAAACTATTTTATCTTGCTCCTGGACCTTTTTCAATTTATAAGACAAAATACCTTGTCAGCCACCACTATATCCTTGGCGCATACCACCTATGCGCTGAGGAGTGAGCAATTCTATAATTGCTCACCAAAAAGGAACTGTGGACACTCCAGACTGCTTCAAAGGCTGAGGCTAAAGAAATTTCAAGGCAAGGATTATACCACCTAAATGCACATCTTGGGGCTAACTGAAGAAGCCCATATTACATAGTGCTGCCAAAGAAATCTTTAAGGCGAGGATAATATCGCCCAAGCGTATACTTTGGGGCTAACTGAAGAAGCCCCCACCAAATGTGAGTAGCCCTTTGTGGCCTTCATTTCAAACAAAAACAAGCTTTGAGACATATTGCACTATTGTGTTTTTCTTTCTTTTATATATTTCATATACATCCATGAGAGCGCAGCCACTAACCCCCTTGTGAACTACTCAACCTGTCACGGCTGCTAAGGCCCTCATACCTCTGCACTGGGGTGTCCCCCCCCCCCTCCTTAAGGGAATGGTTCCTCTGGGTGGACAGCAAATGCACATTGGAGGAATTGGCACTGTCAGCTTCCAATTCGGTTGATTCCAAACCTGGTACCACTGGCCCCCATGCCCGTTCACTTCTGTCTCAGGCGTCTGCGGATTAGCTTGTGGTTACTGTGGTTACTGCACCGTGGGCACCCTGCTGCGACTTGTTCCCCACCCCCTGTCCTTTCCATCCCTTCAGCCCCACAACCCCCTTTTTTGTGTGCGTTTGTGTGTAAATTTTAATAGAAGGGTTTTCCATCACCTTTACACACCATCATTTATGTAATGAATAACTTTGAAATAATATTTTTTTAGCATTTTTTTTACTTTTTCTGTCACAACAAATACACAATCAAACATCCCAATGTTGTATCTCTTGGGATAGCTGAATGAAAAATAGCTGAATTAAAAAAATAATACGCATGAATTTCCAAAGTAACACCGCTGTCTGTGTGTTATATTGCATAATTACAGGGTTATAACATGCCCTCAAATCATTGGTGTGCTCATGGTTGAACCAAAAATACCTTAGGATTAGTGGGGTAATTACCCCATAATATCAAAATAACTTCCACAAACTGTATATTGCTTAAAAGCAAACACATTGAAGATTTTAAAGACCATCCCACTTACTTTTCTATGTGGGCCACAGCAACCATAAATCCTTCAAGAACAGAGGATTGTTGTATTTTCCTCAACTTTTTCATGTTCCAGGCATATTTGAGGATGGATGCTACATTCCATTTTACATGGAACAAGACAAAAAGGTGAGTGCATAGTGTTGGTGATGATCAGTGACCAAACGTGTCACTAATCAGTGATCAAATTGTAAGTTATTAGGTTAAAAAGTGCTAAAAATAAAATAAATAGTTAAATTAAAAACTGTAACCTAACCCTAACATCTAACCGTACCTACTACTTCACGATCCACTATCAGGACCCCAGTACTACCCTTTACTCTATCCTTTCACCCATAACCTAGCCGCTACGTATATTCACTAAGATGTTAGGTTAGCTATATGCATAGTAGTTTGTTCTGAGACAATAAAAATACGTTTGAGAAATGAACCCCAAACAAGAGAAGAGACACCAAAAACAAGATTTAAAAAATACCCTCGAACCCAGGGAAGGAGAGGCACCAAAACATTTAAACAATTGCCCCAAAACATAGGGAAGTAACCAGCAAAATGGATGCAAGAAAAAAAAAGGAAATCTTGAAATTTATCCTGATACTTGTGATAAATGTGAAAAGGTAGAAGAAAAATACTTCAGTTGACTTATAGAAGTAAGTGAGATGTCTTTTTGGTCCTCTGGCAGTGTGCCTTCAGGAAATATATAGTTTATTGGCAGAGGTGTATCTACTGAAAATAGCGCCTATGGCAAGCACTGAAATTGCGCCCCTGTCCAAATATCTAAAACCAATTTACTAGCTCCTGCTGCCCATATATTATAAGTATATAAGTATATAAATATTAGACCCTGCTGCCGATAGCAGGTATAGATCAACACACAAACCCAGATCAATTGAAATTCACTTGTGATCTCAGCACTAAAGGTATATATCAAATAAACAGAATCAGACATACAAATCCTGTATTTGCAGGTATACAATAACAATATATGAAACGTAGCATCACAGGTATAGATCAAATACATGGAAACAGCATTGCAGGTATTAATCAACTGAATAAGACATATTAACCCTGTATTTGCAGGTATACATAAATAATGTATGGAAACATAACATAGCAGATATGGATCTACAGAATAACACAAAAACCCAGCTTTGCAGGTATAGATCAATTGGAATTCACATAAAAACACAGCATTAAAGG
>VKOC01026852.1:0-17885 GCA_009364415.1 Spea multiplicata
GGGGTGAAACAGGTGAGTGGGTCGCCAATTGCCCACTCATTCGCCTTTTCAATGCTGCTGCTGGTGGTGGTGCCAGCATCTCTTCTCTGCCAGTTCGCTTCCTGACTAGAGTCATGCCCAAAATGTCCCTAATGGTAAGGGCAGTTTCTCCCCCCTGGCTGCCTCTGTTTGCGGTGTGGCAACGCCTGCTACCTCCGCCGGAGTGGCCAGCTTACGCTAGGGCCTTGTGTCTGAGCTCTGGAAGTCTGCTGCCAAACGTCTAAGACTGACAGTGTTTGGATGCTTTGCTCTGGGGTGAAACAGGTGAGTGAGTCGCCAATTGCCCACTCATTCGCCTTTTCCATTTCCTTTTCCATTTCATTATTTTCCTTCTGATACACAACCAACCAAACATAACACACACAATAACACAAATAACACAGTGACATAACACATAACACACATAACACACACACGTACAATGCACACATCACAAGGACCTTTCCTCTTGTTATTTCCCCTGGCCTTCACTTCTACACTCACTAATAGCATTACATTAACGCTATAACTCACACTTCACCCTATAACATTTTTCCATCCACATACCTGCCAATAGACCCAACTTTTTCAGGGACAGTCCTGCTTTTTTCCAGTCCTGTCCCATCTAATTTAGCTAAAATAGGTATGCGAATACACATAGGTAGTTATAGCTCGGTAGGTAACGCTACTATAAACATTAAATAAATATAATCAAGTACTAAATAATAAATCTAACTTTAAAATACATTTAAATAAACCCCTAATTTTTTTTTTTAAAAACCCATTAAAATTAAAATTAAATTATTATTTAGACATAATACATCTTTAACCAAACCAGTGCACTGCTACTAATCTTAAACATAACCGTACATTAACCCTAAGCTATTTTTTAGTTCTTGTCCAACATTTTTCCATCCGCATACCTGCCAACACACCCAAGATTTTGGTGGACAGTCCTGCTTTTTTCCAGTCCTGTCCAGTAAAAGTTGGGTTGTTGCAAAGTATGCCATTGTAAATAGGTAGCAAATGTTAGGCATGTATTACAAGTGGTCCAAAATCAATTTAAAAATGTAAAATAATCCCTATTCTTTTATTAAACATCTATGGATGTGTGACTGTGTATGATAAAAAGGAGGCCAAGTTCCTTGGAGCATTTGTCTAGGTCATTTTGTGTACAGTACACCTCGGTACGTGTGTACAACTCTATTGTTCGTTTCGGCAGGGGGCTCGCCTGCCATCAACGAATGAAGTGCATTCTGCAGTTCTGCAATTCACTTGTTGATGCCAGACCAGCCCCCTGCCGAAACGACCAATAGAGTTGCACACACGTACCTTCACGGCAGCTGCTGCTGCTCCGATGTGTTGTTAACCCTGTATTAACCCCTGCTAGGCAACCGGGAGGGAAACGAAGATTAAACGAGCACGAAGAATGTCCACGAATATTCGCCCGAAGAGAAGACAGGAACGGGCGAATATTCGCGGAATGCCAAGATTTTTTTTTCCCCGAAGATGAGCACGAAGACGAACACGAAGAGCCCCCTGGTGCCCAAGTCTACTTAAGACTTAATGGAAGGGTCTATATATTCTTGAAACAATAAAATATTCCTCATTTCCCAAACTGCTTCTTTTATGCAATTTATCATAATCCATAAAACACATGACTGGTCAGTTGTGGGACAGCAAAAAAGGCCATACAAAACAACTGTAGCTTGAAAACCGGAGGCCACAAATCCATTTTAAAAATGGGCCTGCCTTTTTCCATATGTCCTGCGCATAAAAGCATTTCCAAAATATATGCAACACTGTCTCATCTTGGGTACACTGATCTCCAGGGCACTTAGCAGTGACACCAAGACCTCTCCTGTGCTGAAACATTCGTGCACTACCTGCCACGCAAGATCTCTCTGAGAGTTGGCTAGAAAGCACCGACACACACGTTCTGCGAAACTCTTCTGGACTCTGAGAGAGTATTGTGCCACTTGTTCAGTTTGTTCCTTTGATAATATAGCACTTCTGGAGTTCCAGAAAAACATAAAACACACAAGTTTCTTTGCGTACAAGTCAGAAGGGGGGAATACCACTCCTAAATACATCATCATTGGCAATAGTACTGTTTTGATGATTAAAATTCTCCCTTCCATTGTCAGCTTTCGGGTTTTCCATAATTCTATTTTGCGGTTTAATTTTTCTAAAACAATATCCCATGATCTCTCGCCATTATTTGCATTATCAAAAACCACTGCCATCCCAATCACCAATAAAACAGTCAGATTAGAACAGTCGTTCTAATAGCTCTTTTCAAGGACTCCCCCGGGATGGAGATGCCCCGTATAAACGTATCCTTTCATAAAAGGGCTAAAAGGGGTTCAATGGCACAGACAAAAAGAAGGGGTGAAAGTGGACATCCCTGCTTCACCCCAGATTTAAGAGAGACTTTCTGAAGCCCATGGAGCAGCGCAGCTTAGGTTGAGTGGGCCTTGACAGAGCTAGTTAGTGTACAGAGAGGAGTGATTTAAATTAATTGGTCCAATCTGGTTTTGGGTGTGGCTAACATTAAGGGTATATAAGTGAGAGCCATTTTGTAAAGGCTCACTTAACAGTTCTTTCAAATCCTGGTTTTCTCACCCTCCCTCTCTTTACTAGTGGGTTGTGGGTTGGTCTACCTCGTTATTTCACAGCGGTGGGGATAGTTGGGGATAATTGTTTTGGTACAGTGGATTTTGGTTTGGGTTTACTAATTTGACTTGGTTCAAGTTAGTTTGGTAGGTTTCGAGCTGGCCTGTGGCTCAGAACCTGGGGTGGTGTAGGGGTGTCTCGGTATGCCCCTGCATTGGTTATTTGGTTAATCTGGTATGTAGGGTGTCTCGCTATGCCCCTACATTTTTCATTATTCGGTTAAACGGTCTGGTAGGGGGGTCTTGGTATGCCCCTACCGTGGTCAATGTGTTAATGTGGAGGCACCTGGTATGTGTTGGTGCTAATGTTATACAGTTAATATGTTTAGTATGGGGGGTAATTGTTAATAATGGGGAAATCTGTTATATATATGTTTTAACTGTCTTGGTCTGTTTTGACAATGACCTTTAAATATTGTAAATGTTAATAAAGCTGTGGAAATTATATCTGCACCTAATAAAGTGTCAGTGTCTTCTTTGGTTATGGGTACGGTCATCCTGGGGCACAATCCGACTGTGCGCCTGTCATGAGTTAAAAAGCCATTGATTAAAATTTTGCTAAAAGACAACTGATATAAAACATTAATGCACTGAATAAAAACATCTGGGAATGCCATTTTCTTTAAAACCATAAAGAGATATTCATGGGATACATGATCAAAAGCTTTTTTTAAATCCAGAGATAAAATGGCCAGTTTTTGTTTATGGTCTTTCTGATACCAGATCAGATCACGTATTACATTGAGGTGCTCCGAGATAGCACGTCCTGGGATAGACGGATCTGATCTGGGTGAATAACCTTATTTATGACAGCTTTTGTTCTATTAGCTAAAATCTTGGCCATCATTTTATAGTCTACATTCAGAAGGGCGATAGGCCTCTAGTTCTCTAATTTGGCTCTATCACCCTTCTTAAAAATTAGCGTAATTATGCCTCTTCTCCAGGAAGAGGGTAACTGCTGGGCATTAAATGCTTCTATAGAAATATTAAAAAGATCATCCCGTAAAAGTTACCAAAAGCATGTATAAAATTTAAGGATAGGGAGTCCTTCAACTCCTGGGGTCTTACCAGCAGCAAAGCTTTTCATTGCATGGTGCAATTCGGTTAACGACAGCTTTCTGCATAAACTCGCTTGATCATCAGGTTCTAAAACATTAGTTATGCCCCCCAGAGTATCTGTTAAAAAGGAACGTTCTATGAACGTTTAATTACCATAAAAAAAGGTTTTGGTAAAACTCTTGTGATACGTTTAAAATGCCCACAATGGAGGACTGACCTTCCATTTCTAAAATTAGGTCTCTTTTTTGAGATATTTGTTTGACGAATAGAACAGACATATAAACAGACTACATATACAAATATAAATATTCGCAGACAAATTAAAATTCCCTTAATCTCAATGATTGTTGTTATAGCACCACCAGATTTATATTTCATTAGGTGTTTTTGCCAAATAGATTTTTATCAATCTTCTGTTAGCTATTTAACTTGCCCTGATATATATATTCTATCCATAATTTCCAGAAATTATATTTGGTTTTATTCCAAATTATTTGAGATATGATTCCTTTTTCCATCTGACATTGGTATATGAATTGAGCCTTTACTTTATTCCAAGAACGCCTCTGGCGTTCTCCAATTTCTTGCCACTTCCATTTTAACCTGTGAAAGGGAAATTGAAGATCTTTTTTATTCATAGTAGGAGGATCTAAATGTAACAGGGCTAATTCCGGAGTAAACTTCCATTTTTGGCCAAAAATTATTTCTAAGCGGGAAGATATTTTTCTCCAAAATAAATTAATAGCCAAATATTTAATTCATCACCCTTTATTGCACCACATCTCCAACAATTGGGGATATTATTTTTGTACATCTTTGCTAATATTGTTGGCACTCTGTACCACCTATTCATTAATTTGAATTGGAGTTCGTTAAGATTTAAACAATGGATACATTTATTTGTAAGACTTAGGGCATCGTTCCAATTTGCTAAGTCTATATTCCGGTTTAGATCTTTTTCTAATTTTTTTAAAGCTGAAGGAAAGGACTCTTTTTTTACAGTTAATTAAATCTAATGCTTTCGTAAACAGTTTTCTATAGTTATTTGTTTTTAATATTTTTATAAGGAGACTAATAGATTTATTTGTATCATCTAATTTAGTGAGTTAGCTAGGTAGCTCTTTACTCAAATATTTAAAACATTCTTCCAAAGGCAAGGATTATTGTATTTGTAGAGTGAAAAAGCTCTTCATTTTTTTTATCTTGATACAGATCCTCAATTGTAAGAATACCTGCTTCTTTTCATAGTGATACATTTACTTTAATTTTTATAATTTTTTAAATTAAATTCATTATATTTAATGGTAAACAGGATAATTTTAACTTCCAATACCTATATTTCTTTTAAGTTGGTTCCAACTAGTGAGTAATTGTTTAAGAACAAAGTTCTTTTGAGTTTTTAATTAATTTATTACGTTTTTCACTAGAGGTCTAAAAAGAGGGGTCTGAGGATCTTTAAAGGACTCGTTATCTTTCATTTCTAAATCTTACCAAGAGTGTGACTGTGCTTTGTCATATAACGTCATTATTACATGAGTTATTAGGGCTGCTTGGGCGTGTTCTTTAATAATTGGTATGCTTAATCCCCATTGTATCTCTTATTTTCTAACAATTGAAGATTTAATCTATTTTTTTTGCCCAAATGAATCTTGTAAACGATCTTTGAATCAGTTCTAACCAAGCTATTGGAGTCCTAAAATGAATTAATCTAAAGATATAAATGTAATTAGGACATACATTTTCGCTGCATTCATTCTACCTATCCAAGAAATGTATAATCCCTGCCATTTTTTAAAAGATAAATTCATTTCTTTTATAAGCAGAAATATCCAAGAGGATGGATTTGTTGTAATTTTTAATCCTAAATGAAGCATTGTCGGGTTCCGTTTGTCAATGGGAACCATGAGGAATTTATTCCTGATCCCACTACTCTGCCCATAGGTGATGTATACAGGGCCATAATTGCCTGATAAATTCTACCGACAAATCCAAACACGGCCAGAACCTCTGCCATATACTGTCCCTGTCAAAGGCCTTCTTGGCTTCTAATGACTGGGTCAGCTGGGGCTCCTCCATTGCTATCGCTTCGTCAAGGTTGTCAGCCAAGGCTCTGACATGATTAACTGAAGATCTACCCAGAATAAACCCTGCCTGGTTGGATCAAATTAGGGAGAACTAATTTTAATCTTTGAGCCAAAATACCTGCATATATTTTAGCGTCAAGATTTAATAGAGCTATAGGTCTGTAGCTAGATATCTCTTCTGGGTTCTTACCAAGTTTCAGAATCGGTATAATATTACCTTTTAATAGTTCAGTGGGAACTACTCCCGAATTCATAAATGCATTTTGTTCTATAAATAATTTATAAAAATTGGCGTTGAATCTGTCTGGTCCTGGTGTTTTTTTTTTTTTTGTTTCAATGCTCTAATTCTTTCTTTAACTTCTATCGTAATAGTTTTATTTAGGTCGTTTAATGTCGCTTTTGTAATTTTGGGAAAAACCCTTGTTTTAAAGTATTTTTTCATCTCAAGATCTGAACTTTTCTGTGGAATGTTATAGAGGGTAGTATAGAACTCATTAAAGGCTAGTCCAATTTGTTTAGGCATAGTCAAAGTTTTACCCTTATGGACTATTTTAGTAATTCTACTTCTATCTCTTTTGTTCTTTAATAAATTAGTCATCTTACTGGCTTTGTTTCCTTTATAGTATCTATTTATATTCAGGGAATTTAGAGTTTTGGTTGCTTTTTCAATGAGTAATTGATTTATCCTATTTTTAAGATCTTCAATTTTTATCGGTTAGCAAAATCGATGGTGCTTTTTTGTTTTCCACATTCAGCTGTTGAAGGGAAATATACATTTCTGAAAGGGATGCTTCAGCCTTTTTTTGCCTGGCCACCCAACTTGATAAAATGTCCCCTAATTACAGCTTTATATGCACACCAAAGGGTACTTAATGATGTTTCCCCTGTGTTGTTTTTATTAAAATACAACTGCGTAATTTCCTTTATATATGCGACATCCTCATCATCTCCAATCTGATTTTAACTTAAATGTGGAGTCTTTTATGTCAACAGTTAAAAGATTGTGATGTGACCATGTGATTTTGTGTATTTGTGAATTATCAACATTGAACATCATACCTGAATCCCCAATTGCTAAGTCGTTTCTCGAATAGGCTTTATATGATTTGGAAAAAACATGTATAATCCTTTTCAGAGGGATGAATAGTTTGCCATATATCATATAAGGAATGATGTAATAAAAGGGCCTGCAGACTCTTAGCTTGGGAAATGACATTTTTGTCTTTCGTAATTCCCTTTTGTGTCATTTTATCAAGAATACACAATTAAATTCCCCCATGAATATCAGTGGCCCTTGTTTAATTTTCATTACTTTCTGAAGAAGAATTGAAATAAAGGAAGCTGGGGATTTATTTGGAGCGTAAGCATTTACTAAAGTCATTCATTTCTTATTTATTTTGGTTACTATAATAATAAATGTACCATCCGGGTCTAAGTCCACTAGTTTTATATTTATATCCAACTCGTTAGCAAACAGAATTGCGACTCCCCTTTTCTTTTTTTTTTTAATGATGCCTGAATTAATAAGGGGAATCTTTGGGTTTTCATATTAACTTTATCTATAAGCCTCCAATGGGTTTCTTGAATAAAACATATTTTTATATTTTCTGTCCGTATACGGTTTAAAAGTATTGAGCACTGGTGGTGTCGGATAATTGGTCATTAGAGAAAGGGACATTTACATATATACATATAACATCAACAAAGTACATATAAGAACAAATATTCGTAAGCATCTCACTTTGTGAAGTGAATGCATACTTCTGCATGTGTCTTTAATAAGACCCACGGACGTTTGCCATCTCACTGATGGCGGTCGAAGCCCTCATGGGGCAATACTAAACATTGGATCTCGAGTCCCATATTGATGAGGGAAGGGAGGAAAAAAAAAAACCACACCTATAATTAAGTGACGTTTTGCTTAAATTTCTATTTAATACCAAAAACCCCTGTGATTCATGTGAATTAAATAATGTGTAAGTATGAATATATAAATTTTCCCTTTTTTCTCTTTTTTTATTCTTGCTGTCATATTTCCTCTTTGCTTACAAAGGACAATGAATAAATTATTGCCATCTATATTAAAAATGAATATACTTGTTAAATTATGTCTTTAACTATTTCCTTTCCGAACGTGTTATTAAATATTACCATGGAAAAGTGCGAAGATTCCTATAAATAGAATAGCAATAATAATATAATAACCACCATGTTTCATGTGAGTTAAAAATGTGAAAGAGTAATTATATAATTTTTTTAGTCATTGTCCCTCTTTACTTAGACAAAAAAATAGTAAATATTTATTATTCTCTAAATTCAATTAGTATAATTCTTATTTTATGTAAAATTACATTTTCCCCTATCTCCATCCATTGTGTTTTTAAATCTTGTTATGTAGAAAAAAATAAAAAATAAACAAGAAAAAATATATAGTTTCACCTCCTATACAATATACCCCCAACCGTTAACGTCTCTATGTGTCTATTATAATTGGGTTCCTCTTCTATTCTAATAGTATACTAGAATATGGTAGATTGGTTCGAGATGAATTGATTTGATCAATTTTACGTAGGGAGAAAAAAATAAATAAATTCCCTTAACTACTTCTCTTTCGATTAATTTTTTCATTATATCTTATTTAATATCATCCATTTTTTAAGTTTTTCTGGTGAGTCAAAGTTTTATATTCGAATGTTACAACGACTCTTGCCGGTATAGCCCATCTATATCGGATGTTTTTTTGTCTCAGGATCTCCATAGATTGTGCATATTGGCGCCTCTTCATTCTGGTGTAATAATTTTGGTAGAGTCAAATGGTTTAGGAAGATTAGATGATTTAACTGCGTCATCTCCAGGGCTCCCGGAAAACTCTACTTTGGATTCCTTCTCCGCGTTGTCTCCCATGACCTGCACATCAGCCCCCAGAAGGGGTGCGAAACAGCATTACGTTACATTTATTTATAAAGCGCTGGCTGATTCCGCAGTGCTTTTACATTCATTAGAACAATTTATAAACACATACAATAACAAACTGGTGCAAAGGAGAAGAGGGCCCTGCACTTGCGAGCTTACAATCTTGTCGGTGGTTGAGGGGGAGACAATAGGAGAGGACGGCTTGGATGGGGATGAGGTGATCTGGTTGTGATGATGGGTTGAAGCTTTTTGTTCCGATGATTGGGAGCACTGTAAAGGAATGTTGTACGCTTCCCTGAACAAGTGGGTTTTCAGAGAGGTTTTGAAAGTCGCGTACAAGGCAGAAAGTCTGAAGGAACGGGGAAGGGAATTCCACAGGAGGGGAGCGGCGCAGGTGAAATCCTGAATATGGGAGTGGGAAGAGCTAACAACAGTAGAAGAAAGGTGCAGGTCATGAGAGGAGCGAAGAGGGCGGGTAGGGGTGTATTTGGATAAGAGGCTAGAGATGTAAGGGGATGCCGAGTTGTTGAGGACTCTATAGGTCAGGGTTAGAAGTTTAAATTTGATTCTGAAGGGTATGGGGAGTCAATGAAGTGATTGTCATAGTGGAGCAGCGGATGAGGAGCGGCGGCAGAGAAAAATTAATCTAGCTGCAGTGTTGAAAGGCGGGAGAGGGGGAGACCGATTTGTAGGCAATTGCAATAGTCCAGGCGGGATATCACAAGGGAGTGGATTAGTAACTTGATGGTGTCTTGCGTGAGGAAAGGGTGGATTCAGGAGATGTTTTTCAGGTGGAGGTGGCAGGATTTTGCGAGGGACTGGATGTGAGGGATGAAGGAGAGAACAGAGTCGAGGGTGACACCAAGGCAGGGAACCTGGTCTGTTGGTTGGATAATGGAGTTATCAACAGTAATAGAGATGTCAGGAAAAGTGGACATAGCAGATGGCGGCATTACCATGAGTTCGGTCTTAGAGATGTTGAGCTTTAGGTATCGGGACACCATGTCACGTCCTACCCAGGCTGCAGAGCTGCACATCTTGCTCTTGCTTCAGTTTCCCTGTTTTGCTTCAATCCATTCCTGGATTTCCTTTTGCGCTGTTCTGATCTCCCATTCCTTGCTTCTGCTTCAGCTCTTTGCTTTTGCTTTGTATCCTTTATAAGGTGTGTCCCTCCCGTGTGTTCTGTTTGTCTCAGTCTGCAGTCTAAAGGTATGCCTTAGTACTATGTGTTTGGATTTCATCTTTGGTTTGTTTCGTATCTTTGTCAGCAGGGATTAGCGTTAGGAGTCATTGGAGTACTTTGGCGTAGTGGTGGGCTAAGAATACTATGGCCATAAGATGTGACACAATCTCCAATAGTTATCACACAGTCCTAGGCTAGTTTCTGTCCCCCCGGCAGCGGGGTGTCCTGTCCTGTATCCCCGGCAGCGGGGTGTCCTGTCTTGTTCCCTATTGTGCCCTGTGTTATGTATATCTTGTCTGGTTATGCTTATTCCTTGTCTTGTTCACTGTTGTGCTCAGTAACATGTATATCTTGTCTGGTTATGTTTCGTGCTTGGTCTCCCTGTCCCTTGCTTGTTATGTGTCTGCTATACTTCTCTGCTTAGCTTCCATACTCCCAGCCTGCAGCATTTCACACATGTGTCTTATGTGATGTCTCATGCCTGTTCCTGGGTGCCTGCAGGATTTCACTTTGTTCTGGACTACATCCGCTGCTATATCAGGGCACTGGTGTTTGGCTGCACAACTCTAGATACTCAACACCCAGGTGAGTGCGGTCACCCTGCAACCAGGCCCTGTCCAACTCCAATACTGCACCGTAACTCCTGCACACAATCTTTGGGTGCGCTGGGTCCTTTCAGTCATCTGTTTGGACCCAGTTCGTGACACACCATGATGCAATTTCTGATAGACAGTCAGTGAGGTGAGTTAGAAGAGAGGGGGAAAGGTCAGGAGCAGAAATATAGAGTAGGTTGTCATCTGTTACTGGAAACCAAAGGAAGAAATACATTTGCCGAGGGAAGAAGTGTAGATGGAGAATAGCAGAGGCCCAAGAACTGATCCTTGAGGAACACCAGTAGATAGTGGTAGGGGAGAGGAGCAAGTTCCAATAAATGAGACATGGTTAGAAAGGTAGGATTTAAGCCATGAAAGAGCCATGTCACGGATGCCATGAGCATGGAGGGTTTGTAGGAGAAGGGGGTGGTCGACTGTGTTGAAGGCTGCCGAGAGGTCCAAGAGAACAACCAATGAGAATTGGCCTTTCGTTTTAGCTGTGAGGAGGTCATTAGTAATCTTAGTCAGTGCAGTCTCTGTTAAATGCTGTGGACGGAAACCAGATTGTAGAGGGTCAAGTAGAGAGTTTGACAAGAGAAAGTTTGTCAGTTGATTATAGGTTTATCATTCCAGCAGTTTGGAAGCTAGCGGGAGAAGTGAAACTGGACGGTAGTTTGATGGGGATGTGGGATCAAGTGAAGGTTTCTTTAGGATGGGGGAGATGATGGCATGTTTGAATGAGGATGGGAATACACCAAAGGACAAGGAGAGATTAAAGATGTGGGTTAGGCTTGGGGTAAGGACACTAGAGAGGGGTGGCAGGAGATGTGAAGGTGCAGGGTCGAGGGGACAGGTGGTGAGGTTGGAAGACAACAAAACCTTGGAAACAGTGGTGTAACTGGGCTGAAGCAGGTGAGGATGGATTGAGGTGAGGAGGGAGGTTGAAGTACCATATGATTGACACTATGGGGGAGGATGTTGTAACTGATGGTGTCAATTTTGTTTTTGAAGTAGGTGGCAAGCCCTTGGGCAGAGAAGTTGGAGGGCAAGGGAGGTGCTATGGGTCTGAGAAGGGTGTTAAATGTGGAGAATAGACGTTTAGGGTTATGGGAAAGAGAGGTGATTAATGAAATGAAATATGTTTGTTTAGAGGGCCGATGTAGGAGCGGAGCATGAATTTGTAATGAATGAAGTCTTCAGGTGAACGAGACTTCCTCCACAGCCACTCAGCGGTATGTGAACACCTTTGAAGGAGGCGTGTCCGGAATGCCATGGCTGCGGCGGACGGCGTGGGGGATTGCATACAGGGGCAACCATATCTAGGGCTGAGGTTAGTGTATGGTTATACTGAGCTGTAGCTGTGTCAGGACAGGAGGAGGAGGATATACTTGAGAGGAGCAGCCGTAGTGTATCTGAATGCTGTGGAGTGTTGAGGCTGCTGATGTTACGGTAAGTTTGTGGTGGTTTCTTGGGTAGGGAGGGTGTGTGTGGTATGTCGAGATTAAATGTAAGCAGGCTGTGATCAGACAGACAGATGGGAGAGTTGGAGAACTGAGATGTGGAGCAAAGGTGGGAGAACACTAGATCTATTTGATGACCGCCTCGGTGCGTTGGGGAGTTAGTCAATTGTGAGAGTCCGAGGGAGGAGGAGAGTGAAAGTAGTTTGGAAGCAGAAGGTGAGGATGGGTCATCAATAGGTATATTGAAGTCCCCTAGGATTAGTGTAGGGATGGTGGAGGAAAGAAAGTGGGACCAGGAGGCCGGTAGATTACTGCAACGTGAAGAGCAATCGGGGAGAAAAGGCGGGCAGAGTGTACTTCAAAAGAGGAGAAAGACAGAGAGGGAATTGGTGGTAGACATTGAAAGGTGCAAGGAGGAGAGAGGAGAATACCAACACCACCTCCCTGTTTGTCTCCAGGTCTGGGAGTGTGGCTGAAGTGAAGGCCACCGTAAGTGAGAGCAGCAGGAGAGGTAGTGTCCGAAGGTGTCCACCACTTTTCAATGAGTGCAAGAAGGCTAAGGTCATGGACAGCAGTTAGTTTATTGAAAATAGAGCGTGCATTCCAGAGGGCACATTAGAAAGGGGTGCCGGGGTTGCAGTGGACTGGTTTAAGATTGGAGGGATTGCGGTAGTTTGTGTTAGTTCAGCAGGTGCGGGGATGGAAGAAGGTGGGGATGGTGGGGCCAGGGTTACGTTCAATGTCACCTGAGCACAGAAGGAGTAGGATACAGACAGAAAACAAATGGGAATGTGATTTGTGGGGATTGGATGCCTTTACTTGTGAGTGCTTAGTGGTGTTGGGGTATGAAGAAAACAGAAAGGCATATGAGCTAGGGTGGGGTGATAGAGGGGATGGATTTATGTGGACTGTAGAGGGTTTGTCAAGGGGTGTAGAGGCTGCAGCGATTGTGCGATTTGTGGGTAGAGGACATAGAAACATGTACGGGTTCATAGTAGGGAAGGAGGTGAAACAAGCAAGTGCCTATGTGGGTTACCTGCTTTCTGCAATGGTACTCGGTATGTCGTTAGTCATTTCCCTCCTGTTTAACTCCAGTGTAACTCTTATCTGTCCACTTATGATGAGTACACTTGGGGTAAGGCCACAGCAGCTACATTTCCAAGCAAGCAGATATGGCTGCTGGACGGCCTGGGAAATTCACGGTCAGACCTCCCCCTCTTGGGCATAGGACCAGCTTCCACATGTGGGAAGCTCCACATCCGCTTCCATCAGAGCAATCATATGTGCGGGGTTAATGGATAGTAGGGGTTGGACGGTCTCCTCTACAACAGCCAGGCCCGGACTGGCCATCGGGCACACCGGGCATTTGCCCGGTGGGCCGGGCCGTGGCAGGGCCGGATTGACTTAGGGGCTGATGGAGCTGCAGCTCCAGGCCCCTACCTTAACCCCTTGACTGCTAACGACGGCATGGTGCCGTCGCTAGCAGTCCCAGTCAGGTGCTAACGACGGCACCATGCCGTCGCTAGCACTATCTTACCTTGATGGAGGTCTGTGGACCCCCATCACCACCTACCCCGGCGATCTGCCCCTCACACTGAAGGGCATCACCGGGGCCTCCCGATCCGGCCGGTGGCGGCACGCGCAATGACGCGATGACGTCACCGCGCAACTTTATTAATAACTGACAATTGTCAGTTAAAGCGGTATGGGGGCATGCTGCTTAGATGCCTGTATCTCAGGCATCCAAGCAGCTACAGACCCCCACCATATACCGTTGGAAAGGTAATCGCCTCACCTTTCCAACGGTATAATGCTTGAGAATAATAATGAAAAAAATTAAGTTAAAAAAATAAAAATGTAAAAAAAGTTAAAAAAATTAAATTATCTAAACATAAACTAGTTTAACTTTAAAAAACAAAAAAAAAAGTTTAAGTATTCTAGCAAAATGATCACTGTGGTAGCCAATGTTACCACAGTGATCATATAGCTATAAAAAGTCACATTCCCTTTTTAAAAAATGGCTGATAGTAAATTTTAACCCCATGATCCCTTTGATCATGGGGTTAAATTTAGCCAATGGTAAAGGGAAGAAATGTTTTAAATCCTGATTAACTGTAAATATTAGTAAAATCAGCCACTTAGCCTGTGCGGTACGTGAGTAACCAGCTACTTGCATTTTTACTGCAAAACTTATTTTTGCTGTAAAAGTGATTTTATTTTCTCCCTTTACGATCATCTCTTTGGGATTGTAAGGGGAAAGAATGGTGTGTGGGCCTTTGTGAGTGAATGTATGGATAGTATGGCGTGTGCTTCTGTGAGTGAATGTATGGAAAGTATGGTGTGTGCTTCTGTGAGTGAATGGAGATATGAAAGGCGTGTGAATGATCAGTAATTAGGGTTGAAGCCTTGACGTGGCATTACTGCTCACGTAAGAAGTAAAATTATGCCACAAAAAGTACACATTTGCAAAAACTACACCCCTTGACGCATCAAATGAGGGGCTGCATGTGTTTCTAGTACAAACCTGGAGTGCGCAAGACACAAATGAACATGTCGCTATGGTTAGAAAAAACATATTTTCTAGCCAAAGCGACATATTCCGTCATTATTTGTGCACTCAACTTTTGTCCTAGAAATACATGTAGCCCCTCATTTGAACCTCCAAGGGGTGTAGTTTCTTGAAATGTGTACTTTATGTACCCTAATTTAACTTCCTGATGTCTAGACCACTTTAACTTCCGAAATGGCAGATTTGAGAATCTTGTTAAAAAATTGTCTTAAAACATTTAGGGGTGATGGCTGCATTTAGACAGCTCTAGAGAGCCGGGAAGTTACATTAGGGGTTAAAATAGGCCCAGTCAGGACAGGACTGACTGGGCCTATGCGGCCTTTACAGCCGCATTAACGCAGGGCATAAGGGGCATCTGCCCCTTAAGCACGCTGCAACTGCGACCGGGCCCGCCACTCTAGGGGGCCAGGAAGCCCCCACCAGGGCCGGCCTTACGGGTATGCGGCCGCACACGGTTTAAATTAAAACATCTGGGGTTTTTTTTTCTTTATTTAACATCCTCCATGTTAAATAAAGTTTTTTTTTTAACTGGGCCTAGTTTAAGGTGGGGGCATGGAGCTGCAGCTCCATCAGCCCCTAAGTCAATCCGGCCCTGCCGTGGGCCCGGTTGCAGTTGCTGCTTGCTCAGGCAACAAGGTAAGTAGGGTGAGGGGGGGTGCAGTGAGAAGGGGCAGAGGGGGTTAGATAGTGGGAGAGGGCATAGATAGAGGGGGTACATAGTGAAAAGGGGAACATAGTGAGAAGGGGCAGAAAAGATGAAGAGAGGGGGTAGTGTGAATGCGTATGAGAATTAATGAATTCATGTGAGGATGAATTGCTTGAATGATTTGTGAGACTGCATTAATGAAGGATGGGCTTTAACAATAAATAAAAAAATAAATAAATAAAAATGGGCTGCTCAGGCTTAAATGCCCGAGCCTATTTTTTGTCCCAGTCCGGGCCTGACAACAGCTGTAGTTAATGCTTGTTCCAGACTTGATGGCGAGATCTCACTGCTGGGCTTTCCACCTCTGTCATCAGGACTGCTCAGAGTCTCTCACAGGAATGCAACTCTCATGGCTGGTAGAAGGACCTGCACAGGGATTTAAAAACACCGCTGGGGAGGGATCCGTTGGACCGGAAACAGCCTGTTCCTTCTTTTGATCACTTGAGATTACTGATGCCACTGCAATCAGCACAGCAGGATCATCCGGTGGCGGCATCACCATTACAGGCTCCTTCAGGTCAGCTGTAGAGGAGGGCTTACTTGGACCTGAATTTAATTTCCCAGGCCGTCCAGCAGCCATATCTGCCCCGGACCCCTGGGGCTTACTGGGACGGTCCTTATACACGTAGTCTGGCTTGCCACATCCGTTGCACAGCTTGGATTTATTACAGCTAGCGGTGAGGTGGCCCCATTCTCCACAGTTCCTGCATAGGGGCCTAGGGTCTGAGTGTGCCCCTAGCCCCCGCACTTCCTGCACAGGAATGGCATCCCTGGGTATCCCTGGGTATCCCTGAGTATCCCCTGTTGCTACCAATAGAGAAACTCTGGGGGGATGCACTATTCCACCGACCCTTCCTTGTGCTCTTTTAACTGCACAAGGAACCTCCTCTTACCGTTCCAAATACCTATCTCATTCCGTACCTTTTGTGGGCTAGATATTTTATTACAATAGCGATATAACCAGTCTATGATAGCTTTGTCGGACACATATGGATTATATATTTGAACAGTAAGAGGGATTTCCTCACCGCCATATGATAACGTGAAGCGGAGTCCATCCAATCAAGGGTCATCTTTTTGTCTTTAAGATCCAGTCCAGGTGTTATTTAGCACCTCCTCTACAAGATACTTTGTTCCATTAGCGTACCTAGCTAGGGCGGGGGGGTCCGCACCGGGTGCCGCTCATCAGGGGGACCTCCTATCCTGCTCCCTTGCGATCCGCGCGGCAACTGTTGTCAGGTCCTGGCGCACAACACTGAAGCCGCGCCCACCGCCGTCCGTGCCCTCTGAACCGGAAGAAGACAGAAGAAGAGGAGCCAAGAGCAGGAAAAAGAGCTGAATGCTGTAAGGAGAAAAGAGGAAAGGTAGGAACGCATTCACTGAGAGTGACAGTGAGAGTGGATTGGTATATGTGTGGATTGGTATATGTGTGGATTGGTATATGTGTGGATTGGTATATCATATGTGTGGATTGGCATATGTGTGGATTGGTATATGTGTGGATTGGTAAATGTGTGAGCGTGATGAGCGTGATATCTTTTTCATTATATAATTATGCTCTAAAAGTACATCATAACTCCCATCACTCTATACTGTTCCATACAGTGGCAGAGCTGGGAGACAGAGGCCTTGCACCCCCACCGCAAGACTTCTGAAAGGTAAGTGAACTTCAAAGTGGGGAGAGGGTAGATAGGAAGGGGTAGACAGGGAGAAGGGAATGAGAAGGGGGTAGATAGGGCAGAAAGGAGTGAGAATGGGTAGATCGAGAGAAGGGAGGAAGGAGGGTAGCAAGAATATTGAAATAAAGAGTCAGAATGAGAGAGAGAAAATGAATGGATTAATGCGTGGATGAATTGTATGAATGAGTGAGAGAATTAATGAATTTGTAAGAAAGCATCAATGAATATGTGTAAATAATTTGTGTGAAAGAATAAATGATTTTGTGAATGAATTGTGTGAATGAAAGTGAATTAGTGAGTGACTGTAAAAGTGTTTGTGTTAATCATAGGTGTATAATTGATTTGTCAAAAAGGCAAAGATGGTATAAGCAGGGTGTTTATGGGACAAAAATGGCACAGGTAGCGTATTTATGGGACAAAGATGGCGTACACTTGGCTGTTTGGGAACAATGCTGACTCATGCTGGGCTGTTTGGGGGCAAAGATGGCACGTCCTATGTGTGTGTAATTTGGGTGCTGGTCAGGTTCTATGTGGGCAATGTGGACGCTGGCTTTGGGGTGTGCAATCTGTAATATATGCCTGTAATTTAGGGGGTTTTATCTATACCATTATTGCTGAGTTTTTATGTGATTTCTAGTTGATCTATACCTGCAATGCTATGTTTCCGTACATTATTATTGTATACCTGCAAATACGGGATTTGTATGTCTGATTCTATGCCTCCAGTGCTGAGTTCACATGTGAACAATAATAATAACAATATTAATATATATTTGATTGCTAACAGCACTCCTATCATGCCCAGGTAACCAGTACATGCTAGAACCTGGGTATGCCTGGGCGTGATAGCTGTTAACAATCATATATATATATTAATATTGCTATATTATTTTTTCCCCAATTTTGATGTGTTACTTACTTTTAATAAAAGTGTGAGATTTTTTTA